>DWME01001031.1:0-27517 GCA_018244795.1 Parelbella ahira ahira
CCCTCTCAATATGAGAGGAGACCCATATTCCAACAGTGGAATGACAAATGGGTCGATTATTATTATTTTATTATTAAAACTTTGCAACGTATTGTAAGGCTGATTATTTTTAGTTTAAGGTAGTAGTTAATACTAAGCTCGGTTTTATTGTTTAATTTTCTCCATCAATGTACTAACGACTGGCCCGTTCGCGTTTATCTAGTGGTTAGTAAAAGTACCTCCTAAGCCGGGGTTCGTAGGTTTGATTCTCAACTAACGTTGCAAAAATTTTGTTATTACTGACCTTACTGACTTATGTTCGATCGTCTCAATAATATGCTGGAACTTTTAACTACTCATACAGAACTTGGTGGTTAATAATTTTTTTAGTATATGTGTATTTTAAAAAATATGTAGGCAATAAATCCAGTCTGGGTCTTTGCACGTGGTGGCCTAGAACGAGGAAATGCGTACACAACACTCAATGGTTACCACAGCACATATTTTGTAAAGAAATTCGCTATAAGATAAAGGCACATGATTTAATAAGGCCGATGTCGTATCATAACTTATATAGAAGTGGGAAATTGTTCTTGGAAAAAAATTACTACAATTTTTCTTCACTCACACCCTACCGTTCAGAAGCTGCTTAATATAACCAACGCGTGGGTACCGACAACCAAGAATGAAAACTTAATAACCAAGATAAAAGGGTGTTTATTGAAAACCGATATGAAACCAATAAACTCTACGCTGCTTGTGACAGCGTTGACATTTTGAAAACGCAATTTTGCACCGTGCAATATTGGGAGCAAAGTCGATTTTCCTATGCATGGAATAATTCTGTTCAATGCTTTGTACATACCTACATGACAACATATTCATAGCAGAGGACGTATAAGAGATCTCCTCGTAATATGTCAAGTACTTTCCACGCCTCAAACCGATACGCGCCTCATTCCATACACACCGCATATTCACGTCGCCACACTCGTCTATGGAAGTTGTGTGACACAATTTGATATACGTTTTTAAAAACATTACGTGCTCTAAATGAAATGTTGACACTCCTTCCAAGTAAAATTGTTTTTTTCGATCGTTCGTAACGAGAAGCCTTTATTTTTTCTATCAATATGTTATATCCACGAAATCAGTTATTGTTTCATTCGCCTGTGGGTATCATATTGTAACTTTATTTTTACTCAAGTTATTTGGACCCTTTTATCATTCTACAGTTGGAAAACGGACATCTTCTCAGTACGAGAGGGTTAAGGCCGTAGTCTGCTACGCTGACCAAGTGTGGGTTGGCGCACTTTACGTGCCTTAGAGAATTTTTATTTTGTAAACTTTGAGGTTTCGCCGGGGTATTTTCTTTTCTCTTTGTAGCAAGTGATATTTATTCTTAAACCGCACATTTTTGTAAAGAGGTGGGCGCCATCGGTTGGAACCCTGGACCCCCGTAGTGAGATACTGAATTCTAAGCCACTAGTCTATCACTGCAGACTAATAAAACTTAATAATGAAAATATTATATATGAGACCCATATTCTAACAGTGGAATGATAAATGGGTCGATTATTATTATTTTATTATTATTAATGAAAATAATCTAATTTAATTCCATTCCTATTGTTTTATGTTAATCTACACTTAAAATAATTTTTATTATAACCGCTCATCATTCACTCGATCGACATTCCTAATATTATGAGATGGTTATTCATTAATATTACTATAATTCGTAGCCATAGTTATATGGGTATATATTCAATAATACATCCAGGGTTAAGGGTTATATAAAAACGTTCGTGTATTTTTACGAAGGAATTTAATCAACGCTTGCGACAGGGACATCGGACCCAATATTTACCACGAAATTGTGTTTCATCTCTTTACAATTCGCTCTCTGTTGCAATTATGACAGCATTGTATATTCAAAACTGGTTTCCATTGTTTATATTTGTTTTATATTTTATTACCATTTTTTACATCGTTGTACACGACAAAGTTTCATTGCGGCGAAATATGACAGCAAATAATAAAATTTGGAAACCGGAACAAAAGTAACTTGAACGTAAAACCCATTAAACTATTACATTGTATGTTGAAGTTAAAGTAGTGAGTATATAAAATGATTTATTGAGCCCTCGATACCGAGCTTGTGGGGTGTATGATGACTACATTAATGGGCAGACGATGTTCGGTGTAAAAAGCTTAATGTTCTCGCGTGTCGTCATACTAAGCACTCGTGTAGATGCAAAGACTGCTATAAAAGGGAACTGAGATTTAATAAAAGTATAAATTATGCAACAGTTTCATTTCTACGATACTTTGATTTGGTTTCGTGCGGTTCTTAAATATAATTTGCGGTTGGATGTGAAAAGCTAAAGATCGAGGTCAGTGGCGTGCTGTTGGAGAGGCCTATGTCCAGCAGAGGACGAGAGTAGGCCGATGATGAAGCCAATGATGATGATTGAGTAATTGTCAAATATTTATCTATAGGTATATAAAGGATAGATAAATACGTATATAGTTAGGTACAGAAACAAATATGTAGGCATAAGCATGCAGGGTTTTTGCTACTTAAATATATTTCAAGTACTATTAACAGAACTATTACCATCTGCCCTTTTTTTTACGTCACCCTACGAAAATGACTAAGAATATTACTAAACTTTTATGCATATTTGTTCCTTAGATGCAAATTAATTTAACGGTGTATATATCCTATATTCCAACAGTGAAATGATGAAATGGTTGAACATTTTTATTTTTATATATCCTTATATTATACACTTTCGTGAATACTCCCGAAGTTTTGACGTACAACTTCTCATGCTCAACACACACGATTGATTTTACATACGACTCTTAAAAAGCTGAACAATTGAACTCTTTGTAAGGAACACTTGTAAAAATGGCTCATATTATATTTTGTTGTGTGGCATTATTTTTAAAAGAATCCAAGTGATTCATACGATGCGATAGAAAGTTTCGAGGTAAGTATCACGAAACGAGTCTGGCCAAAAATAAACCTATTCATTCTACTTTTTGCATTCATGAAGCGAAATGTAGATTTCAAAACACTCTTTTTTGTATTTAGAATTAACCGACGGCGTACAATTTACATGTACACATGTAACTGTTGGACACCCTTATTTCTTATACAGGTAAAGAGTAAAACGGTTTCTTTGTTTGAAAATTATACCAAAGTGGTACGTGTAAGACAATAAGTTACAATAGATTAAAAAGTATGACAGATGGAACAAAGTTAGGTAAGAACAATAGGCGGTCTTATCGTTAAAAGAGCGATGCCTTCCAGTAAGTATTTTTACGACTTTATACATAAGGCATTTTTTTCCATTAAGGCATTTTTTTATTTATATAAAGATATTGACTGCTTCATTGGTGCAGTGGTTGGAAGGGCGACTACTGCTCGAGAGGTCCTAGGTTCGATTCACGAGTTGGATACTATTGGATATTTCTAAATTAGCTTTTCTAGTAGAAATTTGTCGTACTGGCTCTGAGTCTAGATCTTTGGTCAGTGTATAGCAATAGGCTTAGCATTAGAACGTAAGCATAACTTGTAAAACGTTTTCAATACTTCTCTGTCCACCCCTTCGGGGATTACAGGCGTGATGTTGCGTAAAGATATTTGTACAATAGAAAAATTATAAAACATCCAAAGTATATAAATACTACGGTAAATACACTAACCCTATGGCAATTGACGCTACACAACGCTTAGAAAATCCATAGAGATACGAGAAAAACGTGACAGGACTTAGGTCCGGAAGCAGTGCACTTCCGGTACAACATTTTCTCAAATTGGAAAATGTGAAAGTTAGGTTGTTATCGCACCCCGTGGGGAGAAAGTTTTTAATGCCGCTTTTAGAATTGCACCGATAAGTTTTGCCGACTCCCCTAAGTGTGGCGGAGAATTTAAAAATGTTTCCGGAAAACATTAACATTGAGCAAATCTGATGGCAATTTCTTTTAACTAAATGACCTCTATAAATATCAATGACATATCGCTGGCCGGTACTAAGTTCACATTACATGTAATATTATTACCAGGCCTACCAAATGTAATCCGTTTTTGTCTTCGGACATCGATAAAAGAGTAAACAATTATGTGTACAAACAAATATATTTTATGTATAATACATAAAGCTAAAGAGAAAGAAGTAGGTATTGGAAATGTACCATTGTGTTCTATTATGATTATAAACTAATAATAAAATCTTAATAAAAGTCGTAGTAATTGATAAATAGATCGAGCTCAGTGGCGTGCCATTGGTGAGGCCTATGTCCAGCAGTGGACGAGAGTAGGCTGATGATGAATGAATGAATGAATTGATAAAAACTTAAACAACTTAAACTTAAAGCTAAAACTAAACCTTCAACTTAAACCTTAAACTTAAACCAAAAATAACTTACAGTTTACAAATACATATATCGGTCCAAGCGTTATGTTATTTATTTATCTGTATTGTTAATTTTATCTTGTGTTATTTCAAAAGTGGATATTATCGAATTTCAAGACCAACAAGTTCCTCAATCAGTTCTACGTTAATAGAACCGTGTCTGCAATAGTAGGTTTTAAATGAAACTGAGGCAAGCATTGTGATTTTTAATTAAACGTGTCGTTATACTTTTTAACTGCAAGTCTTTCTGTTCTCTTAACATTAATAAAGTCTCTTTGTGATATTTAACTGCGGGCCGTTTAATTTTCTTGAAAGGATTTGTCCAGATTTTAAATTATGTTTAGTAAGGTATATTTCGGATTCGTGTGAGGTCCTTGCCAATTCTACGTCTGTTTCCATTGAGGATACAGTGTGGACTACGTGCCAGCTATTTTAGGAGACCAAGAAAAGAAGACTGGCCCGGATCAACGTAATGAAGGCACGAGATATTTATACAATAACATATTAACCACTTTGAGATATTTCTTTAATTATACGATTACTGGGTACGATAGTCTGCTTTTCTACTGTATATTTCTGTATAGAGAATAGGCGATGTATAGAGAACAGGGGAAAGAATATTCGTATAAATTATGTATATTTTGTCCTATTAATATCTATTAGGACTCAGTAATATTCATCAAAATATTAAGTTCATAATGAAATAAGTTTTCCAGCTGCACGGAATATATTTTTGTAATGCTCTTTGCAGGTTTTTCGCATTTTTACTGAACATAAATTTGAAAGGAGTTAAACACATTCACGTGGCCTCGCGTTGATATTTATGAGCGCCGAAAACGAGTCATGATTTGAGTTATTACCAGAATACCGCGTCAGTCTTTTTTGAGTGGAATAAATGGGCTTACCCTGATGTTACTTGTTAACAAAATTCGCGAGCACCTGAAAATGTTTCGTGTGTTTATATATACATATACATATATGTACATACATATATTGTACTCTGTTAAATACGTTGAATTCTGTCGACGACCCCATTAGAATTTTATCATTAAGTAGTATTTTTGTGGTACTTAAAGCTTTAGTCATCTATGGTCGAATGAATGAAAGGAAAAATAAATGAAAAATTTAACAAAGTGTTATTTTTTAAATATTGGCATGCTTTTTTTTTAAATAAAACATTGTTAACGAATTGCAACGCTGTTTTAAACTGCTGTCCTGAGGCAATACTGTTTTACGATAGCCAATAAAACTGACCTTACGATTTAGTGTAGGAAATAGACTCAGTAAAACGGTACAAAGTTATGTTATACAAACATACGTATGTATAATTCTTTTATTCATTATAAGGTATATACATACACTCAATGAAAGTCGCCTATTATTAATCAAAATTAAATTAATCCTATATATTAATAATAATTATAATATTACTAGTAGTGAGATTTATTTGCATTCTATGAAAGGTCACAGACAATGATAGTTGCAGTAAGTCGCTTTAAATATGTTAATAATTATTTAGTTTTCGTTGTCAGAGGCTGGGAGCTACTCATCACTCTACAGACCTGTGGACTCTAGCAGAACTATGTAATTTAAAACAGTGCAATTCTTATGTCATGACATTTATAAATCGTTTTATTTAGCGGCCTTCATATTTTAATGACTTTGTACTGTACCATCGTGTTAAAGATGAGTCTTAACAAGTCACAGAATTGTCTTTTAGAACGACAAGAAAATTATTATTCGTTCATGTTTAGTATCAAAACGAAACGACGGGTGATCGATCTTCTTAATATGAAAATCTATATCACTTGAATTTCAAAGACAATCCTAGAACTGATTTTAATTTCAAATTTTATATGAAAATCGTTAAAGTAAGACTTACTTAGTTAAAACATTTTTCACTTATAATTTATTCACCCTCTGAACAACGCGTTGAAGTAAACTTTGTATAAGCGAACACAAACATAATGTTGCCTAAGCAAACAAGCCGAAGATGTGTGTTTTATGAACTCAATTTTATTTCGCCGAATTGCACTGTTCCACGGTCGACATGTCTGACGGAGTGGAAGATGCTGTAGATGAGCGGATGTTTTTGGCTAATCAGTGAACATTGTATTAAATCGTAAATACACGATCTTGTTTATGTGGATCACATAAATAACAGTTTCAATTGGCATACAAACAACTGACAAAATTGTTTCTAGTACCTACGTTGTTTTGCAACCACAAAACTTCCGTGGACTTTGCTTGATAACCACTTATGATGGAATTTAATTATGTATCAGCTAACTCACGTAGGTTTTTTCCTGATTGTTCGATTATTTTTGGATTTTGATTGATTGATGCCTGATTACAGCAAGGCCCTATGGAGATTTAAAATATCATTTAATATAGCAAAAATACTGAGATTAATAATTATTTGATACCATGATTAATAATGAAATTAAAAAGCGGTAACATACTCAGTGTTACGATATTGATTTTATTACAGTGATAAAATCGAATTTTTGAACTACAATCACTATTTAATATTTATTTATTTATTCTTCGTTGTTCACCACAGCAGGCATTACAAAATGTTTTATGGCCGTTGGCATTTACCATCAGTCAATCTTTTGAGCATTAAAAAAAAATAAAAAATGACAGATGCTAACGGAAAAAAAAATGCTTAATTGCTGTCTATGGTTTACTTATGGATTCGCGTCTCGTTATTCATTAGTTGTGCTGAAAGTCCCTTATTCTGATCCCTCTTTAACGAACTTGACCCACTGGCCTATAACGTTCGTTTATTTGGCCAGTACTGGTTTTTATCGTGTTCCCATTTCGAATTTTGTTTTAACTACCGACGTCACACGTATTGACGGTACGAGTAGAGTCCGAATACTGATGTCATGAGTATTTTTGGTACAAATAAATAAATGACGAATTATTTAACGAGCATCTGTACTTTATGAATAGCATAAATTATGCTTTAATTTTTGTAAAACCTGTAACAACTACATTTGTTACAAAATTAATGTTTAATATTGTATAATATAGTATATAATTACCAAGCCTTATAGTAGTGTCTTTAAATATAGCGTAGTGTTCATAATAATGGATGCAATTAGACAATGGAATAGAAAATGAAATTTAAAGGCGTCTCCGCTCCGGCTTCAGGTGTAACGAGGGGTCTTGAATTAAAATGCACTTAAGTTCACCTGCTTCTCGACTGTGTTATGCAAATAACGAGAAAGTGCAAAGTCAAGATTCAGCCTCTAAATATAACTAGACTGGAGAGTGTAATTGCATAGTTAGTACTCGGAGGGTAAACTGGGGAGAATGCACCTTTAATATAACACAACGACTTAGGGTTGTGACACTGAAATTTATTAATGTCACTTAAATTATTGAATAATACTCCAAATTTTAACATAATACTACTTTTAATGTTACACTCTATATTCAATAGCCCTAGTTTGTTTCACATGTAAATAACCAAAAAATAATATTTTCAAAACTCTATGAACCTAACATTAGGATAACAAAAACCAAAATACAATATATATACATATAATATCGTATCTTATGAAAATAACCACGACTTACTTTTCTGTACTTGTTTGCACTCATCTCTCAGATGGTATTTCACCCCTACCCGAAGTAGGTCAGGTCGGAGATAAAAATCCAACGTCCATTTCACTCCTCCTGTGTATGCACAATAATTTATTATTATTATCATCGTGTACTATAAAACATGGCTGTATAAATAAAAACAAACGCTGTTCGACGTAAGCAGAAAGTGATTTATTGTACACTCGATATTTTGAATGTTTGTTTATTTTCTCGTATATCATATTACGAAGTAAAAACTTTGTAAATACAGCCGAGTCTCGCAACTTTAAATGTCAAAAATTGTGAGATCCATATAGTTGAATTATTTTGATCACGCGGCTAAAACCCCTGGCTGCAGACGGGCAGCAGTGCGAGAAGCAGTGCTCTGCCACTCCTACCCAGCATGCTCAAAGTGGAGATTACGGCCAACACCTCTCAGAAAAGGTTTATGTTCACTAGTGGCTTTAGGCAGGTTAATGATTATTGTACCCGCTAATTTTAGTATCGCAAGTTAGTATAAGAGTCGTTACTAACAGTTAGTATCAGTCTGATGATCATCTGTAGTATACACGCAGACCGGTAACTGGGTCCGTCAGACAGAAACACAGATTGGTAAAAGAACACCTCCTTTACAGTGGAATAAAATCTAACGATGATACTTCCTAGGGGTGTACATGGGGTCTGGGGCCCCATGTACACCCTGTACATGTACCCTGGGTGTACATGTACCCATGTACACCCAGGGGCCTGGTACATGGTCTACCACCTATTTAACACTAATAAAAACAACTTTATCAACGCAATAACTTAACTTATAACAAAAAAAAACCGTAACATCACGCCTGTAATCCTCGAAGCGGTAGGCAGATTAGTGTAGTACATTCCCACGTTTCACCAGTTACGTTTAAGTCCCATGGAAATAGGTGGTGAGCCTATGTCATACGCCGGGCAAAATTCCATACTCCGAATCACTACTAAAAATTCTAAATTAGAAAAATTATATAGCACCCGAATCGGGATTTGAACTCAGGACCCCGATTGGCAGTCGCGCTTACAACCACTCGACCAACGAGGCACTCTAATTTATATTGCATAACAACTTAATTTATATTGCATATAATTCACCCGTAACATTGTTCCCGATCTTACCCCTATCCCGTGGTGTCTTTGAGTTTAATTCTTGCCGTTATCACAAAAGTTATGTCTGTCTCGTCTTTATTTATGTCCCCTTTTGCCTGAAAATAAAATAAGTTTTCCTACAAATTTTCGTCTCTTATTTTATTTCTTTTAGGGTGGGAGATCCGAAACGACACCAGACGGTTGATAAACTTCAACATGTGTAATATGGATTCTTCCTGTGTGGGAACCTAATCCCAATTCCCAAATCAGGGGTCAAGGTTATAAACCACTAGACTGCATAGGTCAGTCATAAATCTATCTCAGTTTACGTTCCATTTCAAATTCACATTAGGTCACTTTGAGTATATTTACATAATAATTTAACTTTTATTTGCTGTTGGCCTACTCCATAATATAGCCGGCGGAAAGATATGTGTATATAATTTAATTGTATAAAATTTTAATACAGTTTCAAATTAAGTACATTTCAGTCACCAAAGAGGAATTGATAAGTAAACATGATAATCATTGGTCAGTACTCAGTCTAGACATTGCCACAGCAGAGTAGCGATCAATATAGCACGTTCAAGTAATGTTAACGCTGCGCTTAAGAAAATCTCTATCATCTCAGAAAGGTAGCTTTCTACGACTTGCACGTAAGGTATATAAGGTTGCATTTAAGCTACATTGTCGAGGACTCCCAGGAGGGGCGTTAGTGCAAATTTTATGTGGTGGAAATTTTATGTACTACCACGCGGTGTGACGATAAAACTTTTAAAATGATATCGTATCTAATAAAACCTCTCACAGACTGTATTGAAAACTTCTGATACATAGTTAAAAATGCTACTATATCTACAGTTATGTATATCAATACACCCAGTGATAGACAATTGTTTTAAATTTAGTCTTCTATTCCGGGGACTGAATTTTTATTGAACAGGCTGTACCTCCTACATTTTCAGTATCATCCTGAGTGGACTGATATAGAACGTTGTTAAGTACTAAGTCCGCTCTTCGTATGCTTACTTCAGAGTAGGAATAAGGAATAAATAATTAAGTTTTAGAAAATGTATGCGATGTTAAATTAATGTGACTCTCGCTGCAATAGTGAAGGAAATGATCGTGAAAAAAATCTGCATATTTAACAGTTCCATATATTATTTTCTGATGTCTCCTAGTCTCCCAAACCAGAATGGACCAAACTCGTATATTATGGCTTTTGATATTCTAGTTCCTTAGAAAGAAATGAACTGTCCAACAAAATGTCTCTAACTTCGTTTTCTTGTATCAACCCTAAACCCCTACCACTGCTTAAAGTGTTACTGCGAAGAATGTTTTTAACGGCTCAATGGAGTAATGTTTGGATATTTTCATAGATATAACTTACAATATCGTGTCGCTTTAAGTAAGCAGCTTCAGCAGAGACGGATTCGTCGTATAGTACAATAACCGTATGTAATATCCAACACCCACTTAAAGAGGAGCCAGATACAAAGTGTGCGCTGAACCGACACATCCGGCATTGATCGAGCGTCGCATATATCTGTATAAAACTCAAACTAATATGTACCTTTCTATGTTATCTCAACATGACAAAATTCGTATTAAAATATCAATTTCATCTATTTAAAGATGTGCCTTGATAGTCATTCGAAGGTTTTATCGATTCGTGTATATTCATGTTGTTATTTCCTTTTGGATAGGACGTACAACATAATTGTAAAAACGTTTGAGTACTATACCCCTCTGCTCAACCCTTTGGAAAATCTTGACTTGATGTTATATATCTATGTATAGAAACTACCGTAAATTCTAGAACGTTATTGCCGTGATATTGTATCTTATGTTGGTAATCACAGAATCAATCCTCATTTTTTGGTATTACGCGTTATAAATGATTCATTCCGCTCAGAAACATCAATGGGATGGGGTAACGAATTCATAAGCTTGGGGAGATTATTTCATATGGACCGTGAGTAGAAAGCCGGAAAAGAACGCCCTTTGAAGCTTAGCTGATTGTTTACGGTGTACCACACATCCCTTTTTGTTACGTAACCAACTTGGATGCTCGTATCATTAGAAACTAGTGAATTATTGGAGGGTAATAGAAACACTCTCACAGTCGAAAGCAAGTCTTTTTAGATCGTTCCGTTCAGACCTTTCCATTTCAGATGATAAGGTTAAGAATACGATTGTTCATATTATTCTTTTAATATGAGTCTTTTTAGCTCTTGGATCTAGGGAGAGTCTTTTTAGATCTTTCGCTCAGTCCAAATCTTTTCTATGTATTTCAGTTGATTAAGTTAGTTAGTGCCCGGTGTATGGCAATAGGCTCACCACCTATTCGATGTTTCTAGTGTTTATAATAAATAGCCACGTCAGTAGATTTTACGTAACATCACGTCTGTAATCCCTGTAGGGGTAGGCATAGCAGTGTAGTACACTCCGATTGTAGTCATTTATATAGTATTTATATATATATGAATAATGCAATAATAATTATAATCCGTCAGATGTATGTACATCTAACGGATCGCAGGAACTGTAAAAGATATTAAGCTTCACCGAACAAACCGTATAAAAGCATAGAATTCAATCATGATACAGAGTATACCAAAGTAAAGCTAGGAAATTATATCCAAATCATATATGATCGTGTACCTATGTACCGGCTTAATTCAGGTATGTTTATCGGAAGGGCCCGACTAGTTAAGCCGGTACATATACATATGTATATCAATGTGTACAAACACGAGACATTTAACAGTAAAATACATCATCTATAATATAAAAATTGAACCCCCGCTTTAATTCATCTGGACCGGACCTCGATGACTGAGGATAGCAATTTTCCGGGATCATACACTTCGCGGCTCTCACAGGAGATATAATGGGGTACGCCATAGCGTTCCCCTTTCACTTGGATACGTGCTTCCTTAGATTATTAGTTTTTCCCATATTCCCTGATACGCCGTAAGTTTTTACTGATTTCGGGAATCACGTACCCTGTTCAACGTAAAAAGTAAGCATAAGATACAATACACAGAATCAATTTCCATCCTAATGCTTTTTCTTGGCTAATATTATTCAATACTATTGATTTCTTTTCTCTTAAAATGTTTGATATCTGTTACCCGAATGGAATTACATTTACCTCGGAATGTTGCGTTAACTATTCCCTGGAATCTATTAAATTAAGAAATAATTGGATGATTTTGGTGTGTAAATATATAAATTATAAATGATTATATAATTCATGAATACAAACTATTTTCAATAATTCCGATTCGACCATTTTACCTTTGGTAAAAGATTGAAAAACGTCGCGATATCTCGCCCTCGAGTGATCGATGATTATTGTCAGGTATCTGTATGGCGATTTAATGCCGAATCCCTGAAATTAAACGGTTTTAACGTTTAAGGAAAGAGGGCAGTTATCGTTTATCAAGTGTTCAAGGATGATTAGGCAGAGTTTATGCACTGTTGAATTATTATCGCTCGTTTCGCCAACATCCTTGGGTTAAACGTTTTATGTTTTGGCTAACGACGTCTACGATACCGTTGTTGCTGTATCGAGGGGAAAATAATTTTATTTTAATTGTTTGACGTTAGAAAAATTTTTAGAAAGTAATTTTGGTTAGTGATTCCTAAAGAAAGCAAGGCTACAACTAACCATTAAGAGGTATCTTAAAATGATGTTTGATTCTACCGGCTGTACGATATATTTTATATCAAATATATATAAACGCAGTGCAGAAAAATGTAGGTAACCAGTTAAAGAATATATGCTAATGTTTCTTTTTTTTAAGTATAAAAAGTAAGTAAAAAAACTAATTCCAATATTTTCTTGTTAATTAAAATGCTTTTTTGTAGTTATTCTTACTCTTCTAGTCCTTGAAACATTCCCAAGTTCTATCTCCGTGAAAAAAAACAATGTATAAAACCTTTGTACATTAAAACGATCCCTAAAAAAATTTTGAGGTGAATGACGATAGCATAAATTGGAGAGGAAACAAAGTATCCCTTAAAAAATTTCTTCAATCCCACTTCTTTACGATCGTGCAATCTTAAAGTGTTTAAGATTTACAGACTCCTTCCGCCGCCAAAAAGTAAAACGGAACGTAACTGAATTACATTTATGTATGTCATAAAGCATTCGAGTAATCGCTTGAAAAGCATTCAAAAGTGCACAATACGTTAGTATCCGTTTGTTATGGAACTTTCTACATATTGTGAATCATTTCAGTGTTACTACATATTTGTTTATAGTGTTGTAGTTTTATGTGTATACTAAAATCGTACTTGAACTTTAAAATACTGGCCGAAAACGAACGTAAAAATTCTAAATGAATATAATTGATATCTGTCTTGTGTCTATATTGTATCTCTGCCTACCAGATCCTTCTAAACGCGATAGCAATTCATAAACTCTAAAACATAAAGAAAACAGAAGAATACCAGGTCATAAAATCTAAAGATAATGCAGCTTGACCGATACAACAGGTGATTTCATTCTCAAATTAAACAATGCACAGAAGTTTGTGACATCTTTAAAAACTTCTTCTCCAATTGCTTCTTTGTAATATGTATAATACAAGCATTTTTAATGCTATCAGGATTTTCAACATCAGTGCAATTCTTGCGTTTTGTTATTTTTCACTAACTCACCCCCGTAGTAGATGAAACACGTCCCTCGGGTGGGTCATAACAAGAACATCTTCAACGGGAATATCCCGCGCAGAGTGAACAGTTTTATTCGCGCAATTGATTTTTAGAGATGAAATAGATTGCTTTGCTGACGGTACCGAAATACACTGAAAGCTTTATGGTATGATTTATTTGCGTCGGGCTTTAGTAACAATAAGTAAAGGCTGTCATAGACTAACCTATAATATATTGTAGTACGATATTACGATATATTACAATATTTTTTCGATAGTTAGTCCCCAGTGACCGCACACGTAGCTGAAACACGTGAATAGATATAGCTGAACATATCTTTGTATCTTTTCTTTTTTCTTTACTTGCGCAGATAATGACCATTAATATATATTATAGCAAAACTATAATACTCATAATACGAGTATACATATATAACTTTATAGCAGATCACAACAGTCGGCATATTAATGTAGTTTATTACAACTCGTAGGAGAAACAAACGACAAAAAGGTCGCCTAATATTAAGCGTAATACAATGTTGTATACAAAGCAGAATAGGACACTGAAAAGAATTCGTATAGGACCGTATCTCGTTCCTGATAACTAAGTTATAATGTCTCACGCGATAAAATGTCATACTTAAAGGTCAAAGACGGACTATTTACACAAGTAGGTATATATAAAATATGAGTCATTTTTAACATAGTGTCTACTGTAATTCGATGATATTAAGCACATTAGAAATGTTCTTTATATCGAAATTGTAATATAAAAGCTTTAGTATGTCTTATTCCTATCACATTGAGAAAACCATCACTTACAGTGTAAGTAGAAAAGGGTTAATGATCATGCTATAAAATTTCCTTCTCAGTTTCCTCGAAAGGGATATTATTCTGAAAACCCCAATGAATACGTTTGAACAATACTTTTGCTATCCGCCTTCTTTGGTATTACTCCAACTACCTAATACATTTTAGAATATTAACGTAACTGGTGAAAAGTGCTCTACACTCTTCTGTCTACCCCTTCGTGAATTACCAGCGTGATGTCACGTTTATATCATTATAATATGCAATTAGGTCATTGCAAATTTAACCTAATTACGAGATTTCGTGCTATGTTTGACGTGATGACCTCAAATATAAATTCAACTCTATATACATAAGTTCCTTCGAAGAACAATCTGAGCAAAATGCTTCGATTGCAATACTAAGTCAGCATCTTAAACCCAGCCCGTGCATTCAAATTTCGCTCAATCACCTAGAATTCTGATTGAAACTATCACTCGAAGTATAATTTGAACCGCGTTTAGGATCGCATTAATTTAGTGAGAGCCTTCCGGAGATATAATTTTGCATCGTACTCAGTTAAATATTTTTAATTAAATCTTTCACTCTTTTCTAAAATAACTTTCATTTAAAATATGTATATTGAATATTATTTGATATTTATTAATGTAGTACATTGGTAGACTCAAGTGTTTTTCAAAGTCTTCTGCAGATCTCAACTAATAGATTGCTTCTTAAATGACGACTCTACAAATGTATTATTAAAATTTAATATAACATCATGCCTGTCTTTTTTTTCCGTTTTTCACCAATTAAATAATACATCTCCTGGAATAAAGGGTGAACTGATTGCTATACGTATACACCGAGCATAAATCCGGACTCCGGGTTAGTACCGGGAGGTTTTTGAGTACATATTACTATTCCAATTTTGGCTTACATTGGTCACATACAGGGCAATACCTGAACGTTGTTCTAATTAGAGCGGAATGTTGGCATTTATTATGATACCAGTGTAATTTTCCTCTGTAATCTACCCAACAATTTGTTTGTCAGCGCGAGTTACGAGTACGCTTGCAAACTGAGATTATTATCAGTGCAAGTATTGTTATTCACTTCCGTTAGGTAAGAGTGAGCTTAGTTTATGTTGGAAATTATGTAAGTACTTGCAGGTGTAAATGATTTTACTGCTATTTATAAAAAAAGTATTATAATACTTTTTCAGGTAAAATGTTACCCAACGATGTTTCAAGCAAGCCTCTTAATATACACACACACATGCAAACATATATTTTTTTTCTACTCGACTGTAACAATCTTTGTCATCGAATGAATCTTTTACAATACGGTGACCATAATATACATATATCTATGTAGACATAGGTATTGAGTACGTGGGACACAAATAAGACAATTCGGAGACATTTCTACTTCGAATAACTTGTTTTCCCTTATCTTAGAGGTACTGGTCAAGTTAGGTGCTGCAACCCCGCTCGTAAATTGCAGACAGCAAACAAAGATCAGCTCTCCGCGGAATGAGGAGTGCAGTTAAAGTAAATGGCTTGATTGCGACATTTAGCGACGAGCTCAAATCAAACATCTTGAAGTTTATCCGCAGATTGCGCTTTGGCTCTCCAGTTGGAATTACTTTTCCGTTCGACACAATTGGTTTTCCGGTATTGCGGTCGATTGTTAAGTAACTAAAATGTATAAATGTTTCCCTCAAATGAGCTAATTTTCGTGTTATTTCGCCTGTTGGGTTTTGCTCGTTGTTCGTTTCTGGGGGCTCGGAATGAGTACAATACAACAATGCGCTCGGTCGGTGTTTATAGGTGTTATATATCGAAATTATTATATTGTTTTAAATCAATCATAAAGCCTTCGACCTTAGTGTAACTAAGTTGCATAGTTGAAAACCCAAATGAAATAATAATAATTAAGTGAACTTGAATGAGAAAGGTTTTTGGTTAAAAACATTTTAAGCGATGGGCTTTTAATGCTTAATTATTTTTAAATTTATTTTATTATATGTAATATAAATGAAGCCAACCAACTGACTGACGATCGTCAAATATACATATAGTTGTATAATAATATATGTATTTTAAATTCTTTGCAAAATACTTTATGAAAAAAAAAGTGTTCTTTGCTCTATTTTTTATAAATTGCTTAGCGTGCCCTCAAAATTCTAATGTGTCACAAATATATTCATACATTGACTGATCGTATTTGCATGTAGATTAACTTGCAATAAATAGATGTATCGATCAGGATATGAGTATCACGATTGTCAATAAAATGTAAGCCAATGATCTCGTATGTTCTAGTAAAACAAAGTAGACAGTGTATGATTGAGTAACACTTGTTACGAAATGGCCTTAATTCGTCAGTCGTCGCATAGAGTTCGACCCATATCAACTGAATTCGTAACGATGCTCTACAATTTGGTTTGCGCTTTTGTGCTTACTACGAGCGCATAAAAACTGGAACGAGTTTCCTTTAGAGGTATGCGCAATGCGCTATGCAAGAGGCGCTTTTATAAGATGCCAAAAAGCTCCCCTTGAAAGCCGGCAATGAGTTGGTTACGAAGGATATCTTAATATCAAATGACTTACATATCCATTGGGTGTTGCCATAAAAAAAACGTAATCATTACGCATACAAACCTGTTTTTAAATATAATTAATTTAATTTTTAATCCATTTCTATATTTTCGTCATACTATTTATTGGGTGTTTAGAGTATACGAAAATAAATACCTATAAATGTACGAAGTGCTTAATGAACTCGAAGAAAACTTTGTTTGAGCCATAATCGTTATGAAGAATATAAACAGGCTCTCGCAATTAACAGACGGAAAGTAGTTAGTTGCGATAACGCCAATACCTGTTGTACTAACTGCTAAGCGATAAAACTTTAGTCCTTTAGCCGTTTACTGGGTAAAGTTTAAGAGTTTTCCGTTTTATAACGCGTGTGTGTATATGTTACAATATAACATAATATATTCATATTTATAAATATTATGATTTATTATATTGAATCAAATCCATGTTGTTTTAATGCGAATGAAATACTATAGTGGATTAATTTGACATTAATTTCTGTTTTATTTATTTAACACGTTAGTTATTTTAATATTTAGCGGCGATTTCCAGAAACTTAGACCGCCGTGCAAACTTATAAAGAAATCTATGTTTATTCATTGATGTGATTGATTGCCTGTCTCTTTCATTTTGACTCAAATTATTATCCAAGCAATTCTCTATCTACCAATGAAAGTGTCTTCGTAATCGATTCACAAAATACAACTATGTATGTATTCTATTCGTGTTTCATCCTTAAATGTCATTCTTATCGGGGAGAGTAGAGACTGGGACGTTGCTTCGCTGTGATGAATAATCCATTTTAGTTGAATGCGAAACTGACTCTATCCTTATTGCATTGTGGCGCCAAAACCACAAAACCAATTGTTTGAATTTAGAACCTCACATTAAATTAAACTATTCAATTAAACAATTGGAATCATAGAAAAGGATTCGTAGAATCGTTTTTGAATCGACCTGTAAAAGTATATAAGCAATGAAAAATCATATAAAAATATTTTATTATGATTTATGTTCTCTTACGGTATAATTTTTTTTTCAATATTTCAGGCAGACGTATGTACGTGTATTGGTGAAGTGATTAATTAACAGACAACATATTTTATTCGGTTAGGGTAATACGAAAACATCCTCACAATTGAAATCATCGAACCGTATTGAACACCGATATATCACAATAACCCCTCACTTCGCCCCAATACAAACGGAGTGATGTAGTATATTTATGCTGTTATAAGTTTTAATTAAACTTCGGTGAAGACGCCGGAAAGATTTATGCTGTTAACGGTTTAAATTCCTTTACCGGGACCGGTGCTCGAGAAATTTGAGCTAAACCAGCCAAAATTCTCGTTTAAGTCACAAAGAGCCTTTGCGGTTATGAATATTACCTCACGTTAAATTAGATTTAACCGGACGCAGTTACCTTTCATAATATTAGTCTGTTGCGAAAACTTCTTTTTATGTCCCTTCTCCGACAATTCAACTGTTGTTTTACATATATTTTAATATAACACACATCATTATTCAACGTCGCTTAATATTCATGGCAGATACGTCTACGTTTATCGAAGAATTGTGGCTCCCAAGAAAAATGCGGTCCACGTTACAGCCTCGCGTTTTATATAAACGAAATATATTTATTAATTCTTGGTGGAATTGTTCTACCACGGATGTACAAAGACACGCTCTGAATTATTTCATCTCTAAATTAGAACGAAAGTAATTAAACTCAAATTAATAAAAATTGTTCTTGGTTCTTCACGGAACTTTACTATTGTTATTACTATTTTATCACGTCAAGTTTCTGGGTAGGTAGAGAGCACTGAGTACCATTTACTCCACTCTCGTAGATACACCTTTTATATATTTATTTGTGCAAATAATTTAATCATTCATTTTATTAACATGTTAACCTTCGAAAATTTAACGTTCGAGTGAAAATAAAACTCATGCTTTTATTGCATAGCGCTGTAATGCTTAACCATCTGTGTGACTTCAGGCGTTTCATAAAACGTTCCTCTGTACTTGTAACATTTATTGATTGGTCTGTATCCATATGATACGATACAATATGATACAGTGTGAAATCATTTTTTTATGTTGAAGCAGTACCTAACTGGTGGCATACAGCAATTACAAATTAGTTAGTTTAATAGGCCCGCATTAAGAATTATTACAGGTCGCCATATGCGGGTACTGTTAACGCAACAGATGTATGCAAATATTTAGAACATAACCATCATCCCTTAGATAACATCTGTCCGGTCGGAAGTAGGCACCGGAAAACTCTATGCCGTAGACGGCTACGGTGACCATTCTGCTGCGAGCAAACAGGTCGTTAAAAATCCAAAGCGTCGTTGAAACACCAAGTTATATTTTCGAGTCGTTAAACTAATCCCGTTTAAGTGTTGTTGGGCAAATTGAATTCTGTTGTAGCGAGCACAATGGCTGGCAGTTGAAAAATCCGCCTCCGTCTCTAAAACACATTCATCGTAACTCTGCACTTTTGCTATTTCGTAGCGAAGTAAAGCGGATGGAACAAATTGCTCGGACGTCAGGACTGACCGGCCGCACAAAGGTCACAGTGTTATTGCTGTCATGACATATTGTTTAACTGAGTTGTGTGGGACTTCTCTTCTGTTTAGTGTAGTTAAATAATGTTACAAAATAGTTATAATACGTAGGTCAGCTGATTTGTTACATCAGTCTTTGGGCTGAAGGAGAGATATGTGGGGTGCGTTTGTGCAAAGCAAGCACCCGCCTTCAGAGATGTTTTGTTGTTTGAAAGACCAGAAATCGACCAGTAAACATATGTCTAAATTGATTCTTATTCATGCATTTCGTCAAAAATTTCGCAATCTTTTCACTCAACACCATTATCAAATTATAAAGCCATTAATAAAACGACAGACAGAAATGAAAGTTGAGTCTTTATCCAGAACTCAGGGAAGCTTTCAATACACAAATAAATTACCGAGCTCTGCGTTATATTAATTTTATTAAAAAATCTTATTTGTAGTCAATCACTCGGGAAATCTATAATTGTTTCGGCAAAATTGCAAGTAATGCTAAATATTCGTAAAGATCTAAGATATCTTCTTGCTGCATACTTTTCATTCATACGCGCATTGTTTACTGAAAATAGTAACTATGTATTTCACCACATTGAAGTATAAGGCATTATTTTTTATTTAATATATAATCTCTTAAGCCTTTTAAATGATTAAAGTTAAAACATTTTTACTTTATGATATCTTCTGCAAAGAAATGTTCGTAACAGATACAAGTGTACTTACCGTCTAACGTTGAATGAAACGTTTTATATTCCAATTTCACACTTCAATTTCCTTAAACCTATTACGAAAGCTGCGGAGGGGTGGCAGTCGGTGCATTTTATTGCGCGCCCCTAACTAGGTTGCGCGGTAATAGCAGATGCACTCCACTTACCCTCACCGCACCTTTAGATAACTTTATCTAATTGCTTATATTACACACAATATTATGCTTTATTATCTTTATTTAATAAATAAATATTTTTTTTATTATTTATGCTTTATTATCTTTCATACCTTGTTAGTCGAATGGTTCTAAACGCGACTGCGGATCGATCGCCGTGTGGAGGAAAGTATTTTTCGGTTTTTCTAACTTGAAATTCCCAGTAACAGTACTGAATCTGGATTTGTGTCTGGTGTATGGCAATAGGATTATCTTCCATCCTATGGTGGAACATATAACGTACTGGTAAATCGTGAGATTGTACTACGCTCCTCTATCAACCCTTTCGGGGAAATACATGGGTGATGTTAGGTGACGGAATATTATTAAACTTTTCATTAATTTTTTATGTTTTTCTTGCAGTAAAACGTGTACACTGTTCAACTTATACAACGATTAGTTTAAAAATACCAACAAATATATAAAACAAAAATTCCAGAGGTAAAATACGAAGTCAGTATTTTGTAAGTTGTAGAGCTTAAACAAAAATTTTAAGGGCACTCCATTTTCAGTTTTTTCACAAGAGACCTAATTATCTTGTGTTAGTTTTCGTTATCATGTATACGCGTATAATTTCGCAACATATTGTATGCAATACATTCGCTTCATCTTCGCTAGTGTTAGATTCATTAGGTTCTATAATTTATTTCATCGCTATTAAGGTAAGGTAATAAGATATTAAACAAATAATTATATGAGGACTATTATGATGTAATATTGAAATTAAATAATAACAATGGACAATGCATCCTTTTATACAAAAATCATCATTCGAACGGATTTAAAAGTCCATCTTATTGAAAATAAAAATGAAAAGCTATAGCCGAGTCTGAGATAGATTTCCTGGCGGCGAGTGAAACGTCAAAATGCGCCCATGAAAAGCTTCCTCAGAGGTGTCATAATCATAAGCTTTCAGAGGCGGTGCAGTTGCACTGATATTTCTAAGATCCGCTCCTAGCGGATTTACTTAAGCTCGAATAACAACTTGTTTTAGTATTTATGCTAACGTAAAATGATATTTCCCACGATTTTATTTCTAAAATGTTCGTGAATAAATTCTGTTTAGTTCTTTTATATATTAAATGACATGGCTAACCGTCAGACAGCCCACATGATGGTAAATGTTTACCTTTGTCTATAGAAATTTGTAACAACAGAAGAGTAGGTATAATAAATTTAAGGAATTACAAATATCCCAACAGCAATAAAAACCGAATGATTCCTTTTGTAATATGAGTTTATTATTAATAATGTTTAATTTCTAAGCAATAAATCCACGATGGACTGAAACGTGATGAGATTATCAAAGCGACGCGACTCATTTCATACATATGAAATAGTTGTGTGGGTACTGCATTGTTCCGAAGTATTCAAACAGATTATGAAGATTCCAAGCGATATAATGAAATATACGTTGGATACATAAATTTAATACCAGCTTCAAATTCTCTTCAGTTATTTACATTCAGAAAATAATCTTCTTTTTAACAGCTTAATATTATTTATTATTCAAGTTATTAAGTTTCGGTTCGTGTTATTTCTACAACAATTATTCCTTTTCTTAGACCCCTTTGAATAGTCGATGGTCAATACTTTAAATTTGAGCTTTATAAAATTTGTTTAAATTGTTTTTTCTCATTTCTTACTCTTGAATTCTTTATACTGATTCCTTAGCAATATCTGAGGCCATATTTTGCGACGTTATTTCAATTTCTTGCACGTTTCCCATGTCAATATTTACATATTCTTTTTATAGGCCTCTCAGTAAAATGATTTCCTAAACACGTCGTAGAACTATGTAGAGCAATAGACTTAAAGTAAAAATGAAATCAAATCTATCTTATATTTCCCCTTTATCGCGTATAATTTGAAATAAAAAAAACTTGTAAGCGATGTCAATTGATGTAGAGAAAACGTACGAATGAACAAATGAAAAGAAGAACGAAAGATCGTTAGGATAGACAGCCCAAATTAAACTGAGATCAATTAAAATACAATTATCGAGAAGATAAGAGTTAAGGTGTTCTGTTAAATAACGAAAGGTCGGAGTTCAACACATTGTAAGCGCGAAGCGGAGTGCATTTTGATGTACACACAGTATGTGTTGATGTTTTAAAACCGTTGAATCTTAAGCATTTGCAGAGCTTTCAAATATATTCCTGTAGCAATATTTTAGAGAAATGTAGCGTGATGAAAAAAACATTGATAAGGAAACAATGGCAGACCATCTAGCACTAGCATTCGTGTAGAAAAAATATTTATAGAAGTTTTATACAAGTTAGAACGACAAATATTATTTAGCTTTTTATTGACCCCGCTGTTTTTAAGCGCCTATGAAATATATATCTCCATAGATATTTTCATTATCCGTGACAAAGTAATGGCTTTCTTTTCTGCAGAAAACATCGATGAATCATCATTGAATCTACTAGGAAGTTTTCGGGTGATAGGAAGGTTTCGCAGGCAATATCCTCAATGAAATATAAATAATGTAATACGTACTTTCAAAATATCCCTGAATATGTACGGCTCTTGAATATTGAAGTTATAGAAGAACCTTGAGAACGATTTCGTACGAAAAATATGATTGAGACGGCCACATAGTTGCGTTTTGGCAAACGTAAAAAAGGATATTGTACAGATGTGAAATACGACCGAGTCTCAGGACTGATAAGACGGATTTGCTGAATAAGTAAGCGACGCGAACTGACGGCCATTTGTTATTCCTAGTGCAAGGCAAATGCGCTGCCTGAAGGGTGAAATAATTGAAACTCTACTACAATTCTATCAAAGAAACGTTTTTGTGCTTCTATTTTATAGGAGTGTAATTAACTTCAAGCGGTGATAGTCTAGTGGTCTAAGATTCGATTTATCACTTGTGAAGTATAAAGTTACAATTCTAGGGCACATATCTCTTACTGTTAAGTTTTATGTAAGTTTTTAATATTAAATATCTTTTGCTATCTGTTAAGGAAATGATCGTGAGGAGAATAATGTTATAACATTCGTCACTATGGCTTTAACATTTTTTGTTCTGAAAGAAAACCTTTGTATGGTAGTATGAAGAAAATGTGTTGACAAAGACGATAATTTTTGAGATTAACTGATTTGAGTTACGACTTAGGATTTGTAACAACAATGTGTACCAATTGACGTTGTTTTCGTGCTATAGTATTGTAATAATTATTTCGGATGAAAAGGATATATTTAAAATACATTAAACACCTTTGAAATTCGAGATTTACTGAACTGGGCCCCGTGCCAGTGACACGTAGACCGAGATTGTATCTCAATATTTAGGACTGCATTAACTGCATCTGTGCTCTGCAGGTGAATTTGTCTCTGTGAGGCGGTGTTTAATTTTAAATATAATTTAATATTTTATTTAATATTTCAAAAATTTTATTTAGTTGAAAAATAGAAATGAAAAATAAATTTTAAATACTTGTATAGAATCTGTTTAGTTTTCAACAAGCTTTTAATGAAGGTGACCGTTCATATTTTATCCAGATAAAAAAAAAACGAAATATGAATAGAATTTTAAATTTCGAAGGAATGAAAATATTAATGTTTTTTTTTCTTTTAAAATAATTATTAACGTCATTTCGACTATATTACTGACGGAATACACTATTATTATTCATACGTTATATTAATCAGCAATTATTATTACTGGAAAGCTCTTATCCGTACTGTTGATGTGTTCTTGGCGTCTAATTGTGTTTCTTGCTTAAAGATATGAGGGTGTCACTAGATTTTGTTGGGTACGCTGAACTTGAACACAATATCCAAATCTCTCGTACAATGTCTGCGGGGTAAAATACAGCACTATTTGTTATATGCGAATGCCAGCTGAATTGCAAGCACTAAAGTTTCTACGTATATTATCTTACTTTAGCGCAGACTCAATACCAGTGGCGTAATACTTGAAAATGCAAATGCTGCATTTCACAAAAGAACAGCGTGTGTTGTGCAATTACTCACGTAATTATGTGCGATTTAGATTTGTCACTACTAAGTATCGTTAGAAAGTTACGTTGTTAGAATATAAAGCTAAATTAAGCTAGCAGGATATTCGATATGAAAATGTATGAGCGTTTTTAATCTCTAAGTGGCAAGTGTGTAAGGACCGTTATATCTCTCCCGCGCTTTGCGATGCAAGTCACGCTCGCCGACTATTATTTAAGTTCGTTACGTCGGACTCATATGCGCTATCATAAGAACGGAATGGAAATTATTTTCTATACGAACGCGTCGTCCACGCTATTTGGGTCGATCGTAAAAATACATCTGCTGTACACAATTTCCTTGGCGCTTTATTAACGATTCTGTATGTGTTGTTTAATAATATTTCTCTGAGTCCAGTTATATTATATCTCAAGATTGAACTGTCTGAACTGTGAAAAAGAGGTTTTTGTGTAAATAATGCAAATGCTAGGGGCTTTCGTAATAATAAATTTCCTGTTACGATATCGCAACCACGTTCACCGAAAACCCCGGAGAGGGTTGTTTCTTTTATTTTCAAATGTAAAAACTCGTCGGATTCCTCGCGAGTTCGTACGTAATGAGCTCTGGATGATTGTATGCACACGCCATTTCTAGCTCGCTACTTACCAAATGCGTTTCTCGCGCTGAATTACACAGAAATTAGCATCTTTATTTTGGTTACTCGCTTAGAGGAAAAAATTGCGTAATAAGCGTATATGGAACGGTTATTGTGATTGCAGAGAGTGAATGAATGGTTAAATAAACCAATTCAATTTAAACTCAAATCATTCTGCTCTAAAGCATGATGTCATTATGTTTTGTCATTTTTAGTCCCTTGACAGCTTTTGAAATCAAAAGTTGTAAGAGGGACAGTCGAGAACAATTTGTTATTCAGTATCGTTATTAGAAATTGGGAAAATGAAATCAATAAAGATACGGAAAATACTATTCACTTCAAAATGTATTTCATGTTCTGACTTCTGAAATTGAATTTCATGCCACTGTTTCATTAGAAATAATCGTTTGGACGCTGGTCGCTGCTTTCTTTCTTGACATGTTGCCTTTTTCTCGCGGAGCTGACTACTCGTTTATTGTAAGACAAATGCCTCGCTGTACTGAATATTATCCAACGGGAACAGGGACAACGGAATTGTTTGCTTGAAATTGCGGTCAAGCACTGCTCGCGTGTACAAAAAAACTACGTGCGCTAGGGTTTTTTAAAGTCCTCGCATTGTTAACATCGCTTTGTGGATGGAAGGAGTAAATTACGACGATCGTAGCCACCGTTCAGTTGAGTTATGGCCGTATCGTTAATATGAAACAGTCCAGTTCCCATATAAATAAATATTTAATGGTATAATTTCAAGTTGAAGATTATTGTTCATTTATTTAATGTTGAATTAATTAATTTAAAGGACGATAACTAACAATAATAATGTGTAATTCGGTTATTTATTTAATAGTTTATTAAAATTACTATAAAATATCAATTGAACATTATGTATTTTACATTTAATTGTTATTGCATTTATACCTATGTATATATATTGAATTTAAAATAAAATAAAAAGTGAAAGATCTTTTTATTAAAATTGTTGACTGCTGGTGAATGCCACTAGACATTAAATGCGTTCTTTGCTACGCCTGCGTATGATGTGCAATAAAGTGTTAATAGATAAATAAGAAACGTAAATGAGCAGTCGATATCACGAGGCACTACATTCAATATAAGTACCCAAAATCATTGAGCATGTGGTCTACGTTGTCATTATTCCGAGCATAATAGAAACATACTAGTTCAGCGAAATGTAACGATATGTCCCAAGTTGCGGGTATCGGACGGAATGTGGACAAATTGTAGGGAATGCCATATAAAACGGTACCGGACCTCATCTTAATGGAAACGGCAGAGCAAAACGTTGACTAAGCGATACAGATGGAAAAGAACGATTTCAATACAAAAGCTATTACCATCTTGTGGCCAGTATTTCGTAAATACGAGTATGCTGATTGATACTTCTTTGTTTTAATTCGATAAATGGAGCTAGGCTTTAGGTAATTGAGTACGGCTTAAAATTATTATGTGTGAATTTATTATTATGTACATTAATAGATATATATTTATCTATTATATTCAGTATCGTATTTTCATTTCATTTTTTAATTTTTTACCCATAACGCCTTCCGCCAATTACTTTTCACCATCGCCAAACGTTGACTGGTAGAGAATGCCATTAGGCATTAAGTCCGCCTTTTGTTATATACCTAGATTTATAGGTATTGCAATAAGGAATAGATATTTAATAAATAAATGTTATAAATATATTATCTAAATGACCTGACTTACATCTTAACGGATCTGATGTATTTCAAAGGTAGGTAAACAAATAATATTTACGTCTTATGAAGGTTACTAAAACTTATATAGACAATTCAATGTAAGCAATTGGCAACCCTAAGGCTTGAAAGCGCTTTCTTCTAAGATATTATATTAGGTCCGTACCTGTGAAATCGCTGATATTTGATAGTACAATTCCGATATTATAATCAGCTTTGAAATCTAAAAATTGCAATAAGTCTATGAACTAGCTATGTCATTTTATTTTGAAAATCGCTCGTCGATTTTTACTAATTCGATCGAGAATTTATACCTACTGCAGATGAAATAATAAATTTCGTTTTATAATTCAATTACACAACATTCATCGAACACAATCATTATCATTACAATTTTTTAATTAAAATTCCAGGCCTTGTTGATGGAGTGGTTCCAAGCGTGATAATTTAGGTTCAATAATTTTAGGCACGTATTTTCAAGGCAAAACATATGTATGTATTTCACTAATGTTAATTGTTAGTT
>DWME01001032.1:0-27514 GCA_018244795.1 Parelbella ahira ahira
TTTTCATTACTCCATTAAAAATTTTAGAATTTGTTTTTTTAAAATAAAAATTGTCTATTCGAGTCTCTGACGGCGCCAAAGTTGGTGGTGCAAACTAACATGTTTTATTGGACCTTTTATGAATACAATCAATCAGAATTCTTGAAATTAATACGGATGAAGACTGTGTCTGGCATACAAAAATGTTGATTGTCGCACAAAAATCTCCGACAACTGTATTCATTCCGTATCTGCCTTAGTGTATACTCCACTAATATGTGTAGGGAACCCCTCAGGGATTACTCTGTTTCTAAAGTCATATTTAAAACGATCACAAATTCACCGCTGCTACCGAAAACCAAGATAAAATCCTCCTCACAGGAGCTTTTTGATGACTGTGTTTTTCAGGGACACAACAGTCATTCAACAAACTTAAAATAACGTAAGGCACATGCATACCTGCTACTACCCCTATCACACATTGTTCTTGATGATTTAATATGGATATACGCAAGAATTTCACTAAACGATAGTGTGTCAAAATATTTTTAACATGTATAATTTTAATACGATTTACTGTGACAATTAACATAGCATTATTTGACTATGTCATTATTGAACTTATACTTATATTTTGTAGAAAACGCATGCGTCTGTTAAAATGTACAATATTTGTCTAGCTCTGTTGCTCGCTCGGCTTTACAAGATACAGAAATGTTGCGTGCAAATGTTTCTGGGCTGTGTTTGGGATTTATTCCGAAAAAGGCCAGGATATAGTTAAGATAGTCGAATAAATAACAGTAAGCACCACTTGTGTGCTGTAAGTGCTAACGTAAATGTACGTTTACAAATTACCCCCCAGTATTCCTGTACAACACGCAGAAATCAACTTGGCCCTTGCAAGGAATACGTTCTTACCACTTTTTGCTTCCACTAGTGCACACCGAGAGCAACTTAACTATCGTAATGCATATATGTGGAATATTTTAAACTAAAATAAACCTAAAAATATCATATAAATAAACAGATGCTTTTTGTGCAGTTACGTAGTACCTCGATATTACGTTCACATAGCGAGGTGCTTAGTATACTTCTGCGAGTTATTCGTAGAAATGTTTTAATAAGTAAGAACATATTACTTTAGTTGGTGGGTAGATGGAAGTTTTTCCGCTTGTTGCACGATAATATATATAGTAATAATAAAGAACACGCTTGATAAGGCGTTAACATATTAAGCATTAAATACTTCATGCAACGACGTTACCAAATTAAAAATGTTCGTCAATTAAGCAATAGTAAATTATCTTCTTTTCATTGTAATTATTTCTTCATTGCCGCAAGAATTGGACAACAAAGTATAAAGAAAATCACAATATGCAATTACCGAGGTAGCATTTTTATATAATCTGATTTTATTGCCGACGTCCTTCCTTGAGAGGGAAAACCATTTCGCGATTGGTAATTCCGAAAATTCAAATATTCCGCCATATCGTCTACCCCTCACTTATTTTGAATTCTCTCATCACCGTTGACACCGTCCCATTCTTTACTATCCGTGACATTTAATTCTTGTATCTTACACAATTACATGAATTCACTGGAAACTATCACATCTACTTAAGAGCAAATTCTAAAAGCTTGTTCTTGAGGTTCCTCGGCGTTACCGATCTACCGATGAACTATAGTGTCAATGAAAGTCAGCGCTCCGACTCGAGGTTCCATTACTCAGGGGAGACAAACGTTGCTAATTCTACGAACTTCACCGTAGGTCTACGGAATGTGTGTATGATCTACGGAGCTTGAGACTTGGACTAATTCTATGGTGTTTCATTTCCGTGGAGTTTGGATTTTTTGTATCTCTCAGTTCTTTCAAACTAATTAGATTTTAAAGGTGTACTAAAAAATGGAATGGTTACGAGTATAATCATTGATAATTATCAATGGCAATATTTAGAGAAAATTTACAACTCTGGGATGCTTGCTACGTTCTTACTTAAATTTTTTTAGTATAGTAGATGAGCCAGGAATATGTAATATGTAAACTATTAAGACTAGAGTGAATCTAAATTAAATTAGTTTACGACAATATTTTAAACATATCCCTTATTCAGTTTATATAATATATTTTTGTATGTATATGAGTAAGAACCACAAATTATCTTTCTAACTATGCCAACTAATGTTTTATCTGACAATCATTGTAATCGTAAGCTTTCAACGAAGTTAAAAAATAATAATTGACTAAGATCGTTTTTACGCATCTCGTATTTATGACACGTTGATGTTTCATTGAAATATTTCATCTAGGAGAGTGAAGTAATCCTTATATAAAGTGCTCCATCGCTTAAGCTGACCCATATCGGGATGGCTGGCCACACTCAACCTGATTGCAATTCCTCCACAGTCGCTTGTATCGTACATTCAGTTATTTATAACGGGATTAGTAGCACACACTGTGCGTCATAGTCATATTATGACGGCCCTCATCGTATTTTATGTAATTACCTATAAAAACATAATTTTATGTAAATAACTGTAAAAATATAATTTTATGTAGGTAACTATAACAAATAATATAAATAAATACCACCACGCCTGTATTTCAGCGAAGGGTTGGACAGAGGTGTGTACTCCCACTTTTCACCAGTCACGTTATTCGTACCATGTAGTAAGTGTTAGCTTATTGCAACACACCGAGCACAAATCCGGACTTCGAGATACTACTGGGAATTTTTAAGATTAAAAACCCCATAACACTTGCCTGACCCTGAGATTGAACCAGAGATCGCTTGAACAACAGTCGGAGCTGTGTGTTCCTTTATTTTTATTTATAATTAGTGCACCTAGATAAAATGTGTACCTATAACTGTACTCGTAGCTATACAGATACTAAACTCAAGAAAATACCGAAATTTAAATATATGAATATTATAATTAATACGCTATTTCACTTAAAATACACTACTATCTATTCTTGGTGTAATGAATTTTTTACGGAAATATGTACACCTATACCTTAAATAAACGTCACAGCCATACGAAATGTACGTGTAGGTATATGAAAATTTAACAATATATGCAAATCATGATATTCCATCCACGGATTATATGTTACATGACACCTATCTATTTTTAGCGATATTTGTAGTATAATGTCTCATATAAATCATCATTTTTTAAAGAAATATTAAATATAAAAAGGCAAATGTAAGTAAGCTGAAAAGGCACGGGGCGCCGTGGAATGGAAATTTCCGATAAACGTTCAAACCATTTATAAGGAGATTTTGGCAAGAACATTAGCGAACTTTGGCGTGTATTCGTAAAGATTACAGTCATGTTGCAACCCCTTTCAGTAATTTGGGTTCCGACGCGCACATTCCATTATCTTACATTAACGCAGGTTGGGTCACGGTTAAGCGGACGTGGACGTTAGACTTATTTAATTATTCCTTCGAAGATAAAGAATTAAAATGCTGCAAATGTAAAAATGCTGCTATGCTAATACAGTTATAGTGACCATTGTGGACCACTTACTGGTGCATGGATTTCTACACCATAATTCCGTCATCGTTATATCAACGGATATTTAATCTTAAAAACTTCCCGTAGATAATAATAAATTATTATGTGCTACGGTTATATTTTATTTCGCTATTACTCGGTTATCACTTATCTGTTGTGCGAGTAAACAGCGTTCACTGGAGATCCAACATGATGTTTACCCAACGACGTGATCAGTCGACCCCGCACCGATAAAACTCCCACAAATTCCCATGTTAATCAATTCCTTATTATTCAATTCCCCGATTTACTGTATGTCGGCAACAAATAGTGTTTTATACGTGAAGCTCACTTTATTTGTTACATAAACAAAGGGCAGTAGCAATAGTTATAGATACAGGAAAAACAAGGAAGCGAATGTACACATTGAAACCAGCGGGATTTGTATAGGATCAGCCAATCGCAAACACCACAACTCAATATCGACATACGATGTATATACGTACTACACAAAGATAAGCCGAACTTTATCACATGACAAACATTGTATCTGTACAATAGTACGAACAGATTCAATTGTTACAATATTATTATGTCATCGTGCTTTGTCCCTCACAGAGTACGCAGAGAACATCGTGTACAAACTGTCTTTATCCTTACAGACCTGACCGGCTTTTTGTATATTATGACTCTTTTCCTACACGCACGAATCGTCGAAAACTTCTCAATCGCCTACCAGGCAGCACCTGACCTATTTGGTCAAGATACGTAAGTCTTGGTCTCCTGGGGGTTCTGCGAGTACATCCGTCTACAGTTACATAGTTATGGTTTGGTCATTCTTTTTACTGCTGCTCTTTCCAAATACCCGAGCCAGCGGCATATTGCTTTTTTAAATTTTTTTATTGGTAAATCATTTTTTATTTACGAGTAAACTAAAATAATTAATGAGAACCTTCCGTCCGGTTGCCGGGCTCAATTCTGATTAATCAAAAGCTTCGCTCCAGGCAACACGTTTGAACTTCGAGTACCTACCTATTGGCGAGGCACTCCGCTCTGTAAAGCAAAATTGCAAAATTGTTTCAAGCTAGTTCCTCCAATTGCAGTAATATTTACTTAGGTATACATGAGAAATAACTACGTACAACGTCGCTGTTAAAATAATGTTGACACCTTCAACCATGAAATCAATCTTACACATGAGACTATTTTAAAAAATAAAATTCATATACCCATATGAAGTTTATTTTAAAAAGAAGAAAATAAGTCCAGATTTAATTCAGATTTCATAGAACAAAATTATATTGATACCAAAATACGAAAAATTTTATGATAATATTTCTAACACATTCCATACTTATCCGGTACTACGTTAGTTAAAATAAATTAATATACGTATTAATAGTATTAGAAATTTATTAAATCTTGGTTTCTCTTTAAGAATGATAAGAGTAACGGCCAAAGTATACCACGATGGTCAATTGCGAATTAACAGAGTTTACACGCCATTATGAAGCATTTTACTGAGCAAGATTTGATGTAATTATTTATCTCTACAGCTTGCCAAATTTAATTATTTTAAGACGCACACAATTTGGTAAAGAAAGATGCGCACCGGGATTTAAATACAGAACCCTGGTCGGAGCGCCTGCCTAAATTTTTAATCGCTCTTATTTTACTGCTATTTTTAACAAATAAAATGTAAGAAAAAATGCAGGAAAATGGAAGAAAAATAAAATAGAAGAAAAATAAACTGGAATTAAACTGATCATGATAAACAGTATACGAAATGGAACACTGTAATAACTTTATTAACGCCATAAACTTTTTTAATGCATTTCAGTTACTCCATAGGGATGTAGTGACTAATCCAAAGCTAAAAAGTATTAACGTTAGCTAAGTTTAACAAAAGTAGATTAATAAGTAACTGTAATATAAAGCATTAAGCTGTCTAATCCGTCGGGCAGTATTTAGCAAGAAAATAAAAAGAGGAAGCAAAATCTTGAAAAAGGTAAGTCTTGTAGAAAATTTAAATAAAAAAGGAAAAAAAGTTGAAGCAAAAAAAGGTAAGTTAATCGTAATTAATTACGAACTAATTAAGACAGCACTCACCTAACTACAGTTTAACAATCTCAAATAGAATATTATTTCCTAAGTTACGAGGTAAATATTTTACAAAATATACTTGATCTTTTCGGTGAAAAGCTAGATAACATCAATGTTTCACCTCGCCCTCTCCTCGGAATAACCATCAGCCATTATCTCCTCTCATCGCATTTCTGGTACACCAACTCGTGGAAAAATCCAGTTAGAGCTTTTCTAGAGCGAAATGAAATCACCAAAGAGCAGGCCTACGACCTCGCATTACTTAAAAATGTAAAATAAAATAAGTAGGTTCTTTTAATAGACGAACATGTATAATGACTTTAATAAATGTAGTCACTGTTAAATACACGTGGCAAAATAAACATTATATAATATGTCCATATTGTAGAACAGCCTATTAAAATATTATGTTAATTCGAAACACGCATGAGATAAGTCCCTAATCCCTTGCCTGTCAAACAGCCCGAGCTCTTCAAAATTAATTGAAATGCTCAGTCGTCGCACCTCAGTCAAAAATCACTTCTACTTGTCAAAGAGGAGACGTATCTGGATTGAAGACATGTTAAGGGAAAGTTTTACATTCTCAATACATGTTTTATGCCTAATCTGGTAAAAAGACATATATGTATAGGTATGTACAATTTCATGGCCCAGTACTGGCAGATCAAGCTCTGCGTCACAGCTGCCCTGGCTGCCGACGGGCATCAGCCTAGATGGTGCGAAGGCCGTGCTCCGCGATTCCCATCCCGCGTGCCCAACGTTGACTTTATTTGCAAAATCCTCTCAGAAGAAGTGAACTTAGGCAGAAGAGCTTAAGAGAAGAACTTAGGCAGGAGAAGTGGCAGGCTGATGATGATAACGGTAAATGTATTTTTTGATAATGCCAGCATTTTTTGATAGCGTACTTAAAGCACGTTATGTCAGCAAAAATAAAGATATTTGACATTTGGTGCTCTCTGCCTACCCCATAAGGGACCTGGCGTGATGAAAAAATAATAATTATAACAAATATACTATATACGCTTAGAAGCCCTTGTCAACTTTTAACCTATGGCTGGGTTACGGTTATCCATTATCTTGCGACCATACTGCATAGAACAGACAAATATAGCCGGTTTGCCACACTCTGCTCGGACCTTCATTATATAAAAAGTTTACATGAATAGGCCTTGCGACACGAAACTTCAGCTCTAAAAGTCTGATCTGGTCCTATGCAGATGACATTTAACGGTACATTTAACATAAATTTTGGAGAAACTTTAAGAAAGTTCCGGCTGGCTGGGTAAAATTCCATGATTTCCATAGTTATTGATAGATATCACACTACTAAAAGAAGCAGTTTGAACGCGTTAGGTAATTGTTTTCTTCGTTATCAATTTCATTGCAGATTGAAAAGTAGACCGCCCTAATAAAAACGTGATTTTCAGATCAAAATCTTTTTGTAGCGTCACGAGATTTACCTATACTATGCGCACACATTTGGTGTTTATGTGTGCGGTTACTGTTAATATTAGAAAAATATTGCTAATATTAATGAATAAGTAATGTTAGTAAATCATATTAATAAATAAATAACTTCTGTGTTTTGGATACGATCTTATACCCTATTGTGACCACAATGAATGGTTTTGTGTCAAAATTGTTCAAGTGCTCGTGTACATTAATCATACTTGAAGAATAGAAATAAATTAAAAGATCTACGTATTTAGTTATTCCTAGAACCCTTTGTCTAGAGATAATTCACCACCCGTACATCTACCACTATACATACTCGTATATGTATATATATCTACACGTATGTTTGTTTTCGTGTAACACTGTAACCCTGTGTATGTATTAACATAATATGCCGATATGTGTAATATACATAGGCCATCAATAACATTTTCAATGATGTCAAATTAAAAATCTACATTGACTTTGACTGACACGACATTTGCGAAAGCACATGACAGCGCAATGAGTTGTAACTAAATACTTACGAACACCACCCACTGTGTGACACTCAAATATTGCAATGGCGTGGTGTTTTCAGGCGTATTTACAACTGCCTAAAGGAAAACGTAAGTATTACTTTTATACCGAAACCAATACTTCAAATACACGGTTATAATCGTTTGTCATCATACAGTGAATGACATCATGGCATGTGTCATATTATATTTCATTATTCTTCACACGTTGTTTACAGAAAAAATATTCTATGTGATAGGTATATTGCTTACAGAACAATTGTTCTGTATTTAACAGTTAACAAGTAAGTATATTGATATTAGCTCACTAGATTAAACTTTCTTTTGGTGAAGTCCTTAGATAGCCTACTAGATTTTTTTAAAGTGATCTTTACACTTCTTGACTAATTTAACGAGGTTTATAGTAGTAACGAAGTATACGGTAGATATATTTGTGTCCCAGATCTGATTTCGGGGTTCCTTTATTCGTCAGTTCTGTTTATAATTTTCTTTAAATATGATTCATTATTAAGGTTTTTATATGAAAGAAGTATTCACGTTTTTGCACTCACAAGTCAATGGGTCGACACTTTCATCCATAACAAAAGCATTTCTTCAATAGGTTTATTTTTAATATTACTTATTAAATGTCAACTTAAAGTGCCTAAAATGAGAAACCCTTAAAATTGTACTTGATTCTGTTCTGAGTCAGCGTCTGTATTGAAATAGCTTTGTAAATCTTTTGGTTCTAAAAGTGTTTGGCGCGGGTGATCTTTAAATAATATCTCACTGTGTGAAGTATATCATAATTATTTATCCGTTTGTCATATAAAATATTGTTATCGCTGCAGTGTATATTTGCGGTTACTTATGTTTTGTGTCAATTTCTATCTCAAGCCGACTTGAAATTGGCAATGTTACTCAATTAAAAAATACGCGAATATTTTATATACAAAATTTCGTAAATGAAAAATAATTTAAAACATGACATTTATAACTTTATATTATGCAATTATTATATTTTCACGCCAGCTCCCTTAAGAAGTAGGTATTCACGCACAAGGCACCGAATGCTTAATATTTGAAGTACTTTCTCCTGCTTTCATCGATCTATGTATATAAACATATATTTTTATATGATTATATTATATTCAATTCAATCCTCGTTACCGAAGTATATTGTAAAATGTAATACTACTACGCTCGAGTCTCGTCTCGTCGCCTGACCCTTAATAAAAAAAAACAGTTCCAATGACACTTCAATAGATATCAAGTGCAGAGAAAAATTCCTTAGCACAGCGAATATTTACACTTATTTTTGGCGTTCGGGTCTCGAGGGGAACTATCTCCAAATTGACTTTTGATACAAGACGAATTTTTAAGTAAAATTTTTGCTAACAAGCTCGCACAAGTGAAACTTTTTAAAGTTTCTTTTACGAGTTTGTTTACAGAAATATTCCCAGCTGACACATAAATTCGCACAATACCTACTCATGTCGAATGTGTCTAGTATAAGCTTTTAGAACTGGACAACTTAACGCAACTAGCTGATGGCAGAACCTCGTGATCTTACCTTCTTTTACATTTAATATTAACATCGCCGGTGTAAGAATGGCACTGATAGTAATATAGAAGTGATATTTAATAAACGCTGTTATAAAGAGGTGCGCGCCATTGATTTGAACCCAGCATCCCCGGAGTAAGAGACTGAATTCTTAACCACTAAGCTATCACTGCTTTTTTTTTACAATACAATAATGCTCCAATGAATTTTAATTTGAATCAAAACAACCACTATTATGTACTGCACAAACACTTTCTGTATAACGTCTTGGCAAATGACATGTGCAATGGGAGCTTTGACAGACATTTTCTTGCAACAATAAATGTGATTTTTAATTATTACAACAATTCTGTGTTCAATTATACCGAGAAAATGTCATACATTAAGTTTAAAATAATAATAATAATAATCGATCCATTTATCATTCCAATGTTGGAGTATGGGTCTCTTCTCACATTGAGAGGGTTAAGGGCTGGCCAAGTGCGCGTTGGCAGACAAGTTTTAAATAAACAGACGTAATTATAATATATAGCACTGACAAGACATATACATAATTTACAATGTTTCAGTATCATTCGCTGAAAAGTGGCCGCTTATGGATTTTAACCAGGTAGCGTTTATTTTGTTGACGTACCTGCTTTTTATATCCAAAATCGGAGCGCTCCTCATGGCGGGCCGGCCGCCCTTTGTGCTGAGAAAGTTCCTTTTGCTCTACAACGCTGTAAAGGTTTTTAACTCAAGTATATTAGCTTATAAGGTAAGATTCTATAAGGACCGTTACAACATGTGTATATTAATTGCCCAATCTGACACAAATCTGGCCCGATGGTCCTATTGCTTAGGGAACCTATCATCTAGGCCGGGGAACGTGGATTCGATTACCACCCAGGAACATGTATGTGTGCGATTCCCATAGGTATTTGCTTTAAGTTAGGTTGCTAAAAGTATTTACCTATTTATTTTTATTATCTAAATATTTTATTTATTTTATTTGATCATTTATACATTTATTATTGAAGTATTTATTTATTATTATTACTTATTATAATTTCGCTGTCCCGTTGCACGCCTGTTCAAAGCCTAACTCCTAGATTTATCCTGAAAGTGAACACCTTTACAAGAGCACATGATTCTCTGATTTTGTTCTTTTGTATTTCAGTTTCTTTTCTACATTATAGATAAGGGTTTGTTTCCGAGAAGATGCGAGCACGACGATAGGACTCTATATGTAAGCTTTTACATAATACTAACATCATTGTGACTACAATTTAATTTATTTTATTTTAAAACTGTCTGTAAATATAGAGATATTTGACAGCGCTTTCAGCCTATCCCGTAAGGACCCAGCGTAATGCTATAGTAAAAAATCTTAAATCAGTAAAAAAAAGGAGATCGTTAAAATATTAAACACCGAGACATACCACTGGCTTTGCATTTGATTAATTATTCTATTTGCTGCATGCACTGGTAGAGTGGGGGCTTTTGATTGTTATCAAGCACTCAGTCCCATTAAAACAGAAGGTCTCTACAAACAAACTACAGCTTTTAGTGAGGCAAATGGTAATTATTAAAAATACATTTCTTTCTAGACCGAAGTATTTTTTTTACAGATAATCGCTGTTCTGTACTGGAAATATATGGCGACGAAAGTTCTGGACTTACTAGATACAGTGTTCTTCGTGATACGTAAAAAGTACAACCAATTAACATTTCTCCACGTGTACCACCACGTGTTCATGGTGATCATAACTTGGTGGTGTTTGAAATACGACCCGTCGGACCACTGGGCGTTCATGGCGTTTATGAACTGCACCATACACACTGTCATGTATACGTATTATGGTATGGCAGCCATGGGGCCTAGGCTATCCAAGTATCTGTGGTGGAAGAAGTACTTGACCATGATGCAATTGGTATCTGTTCTTAAATCTTAATTTTAATTCTTAGAGAGAGAATTAGTTCTTAAATCTTAATCTTATTATATATTTCCAAAATAATATAAATATATTCACATATGTATTTATGTAGGTACTCTCTGCTTAACACCTAAACGGCCTGATGTTTATAAAATGAAACTTCTTTAATTTTCTTTTAGTAAGTACTACTCAATGCTCTTTAAATCCTTCAAATTAAAATTGTATTAACGAAATATTAGTGTTAGATAGATACGATGAACAGAACAAAATAACACAAGTGTCGTGTATCGCACACAATGTGTTTCGAAAACAAGACCGTTTTACATTAAATAGTCAAACCTACGTCACTCCGACAATACGAAGAATTGGTTTCGCCGAAAAATCTTATTTCCCTCATACCCATGTATCCCTCATAATGACGCTTAATACAGATAGTAGATGTAAGATTACTCCGGAGACCAATCCAGCTTCTAATGGACAACGTAATATCTAGAGCCTGGTTTGATTAATGTCATGTTCTGACAAGTTCTGCGGCATCCCGGAGCGAGCACCGCAGGGGATACAATGGCTCAAGATTTCATTGGATAAAGTGTTATGAGTGTGAGAATAGTGTTACAATTATATATTAAAAACATGTATGTATGTACATATTAGCAAAAAATAATAGTCTTATATATTTTAATACCTACTGTTTTTATCTCACAGTCAGTGAGGGACAAGAATGTTTAAATTAGTACGTACGCTTACATCCCAAATTAAAAATTGTGTTTTTCAGCGTCTACATGAAAACCACACTAAACACTCAGGCATTTTTACACACAGACTAAAATGAAATTTAAAGTGTAGGAATGTATACAATGTTTATTATTTTACTTTTGGTCTCTTGATATTATGATGCTAATTATAAAATTCTCTTGCCTACGACATGAATATGAAAAAATAAGACAAATATATTAGTAAAAGCTTATCTCAATAAAAATACAGGAAGCGCGCAGAAAATACATAATGAAGGAGGTCTGTACTGTCTGTCTGATCAGCGACGTGTACTGACAAACACAAAGCGGGAAACGTCCACAGAGCCCTCGGAAATAACGGTTGATATAATACGAAACGGTATAATAAACGAACAAAAAATACCACGTAACTGTTGATAAATAACAGATAGGGAGAACTGTCGGAGCGATTAACGAGCGTTTACGAAACCGTTTAATTGTTGGGAGGTACTTTATCTCGACAATAAGCGACATCAAAATGTGAGATTGTTGCGAGCTTGCCAATCAACTCAGCAATGAAAACTCACCTCTGTGCTATCTCGGGGCATAAAATGAAACAAAATATTCTAATGCGCTTGCTGAAAATAACTTTTCAACACTTTTACCTGTATTAAAAAAATATTTCGAATGTTTTAAACGTTTAACGGTCTAAAGGTGCGTCTCCTGATAGTTTACTTCTATGTTTAAAATAACAGTTGTGTTATGTTGGAAATACTCATGTTCTCATCAGATACGTGATTTAATCAATTGTAATTGTTTTGAACAAAATATAATTTAATCTAGAGATTTTTTAAATTTGTTTCCCAAAGCAGATTACCACACATATATATACCTATTTGTTATTATGTGTTTAAGCTGACTATATATCTACTTATTACATTTCTTAAATGCTATATACGAGTACATGACTCACACGTATGTATGTAGATATCCATGTACCTATATCTTTGTTATGGAAACGAAAAATAATTTTACTATATCATAGCTACTCCTTACAAACCTTTGGAAATAATGGAAAAACAGTAACTAGATATGTATTATTCTCTTTTTCAGATTCAGTTCTTTTTAGTCATAGCGCACATCGTAATTCAAACGTATACCACGGAGTGCCCCATGCACATTGGCTCGTACGTGGTCAGCCTCTCCAACTTGGTGCTGTTCATCTGTCTGTTCACGGACTTCTATTATAAGCAATACAAACAAAAATGTTTCACTAAGAAACCAATAGCGTTCGTATGCGTTAAAGATAACATTGAATGAGTCCAGTTCAAATGTATATTATGTATACAAAGAGGATAGTAAAATTAATTTATCAATAAATAAATTCATTGAAATATTGATCGATTTTTATTTAAACCATTGTACAGCATTTGTCAAAAATATTACGTATTTTCAACTGATCACGTTATTCGTTACATACATACGTAAGCATACATTTCATTTAGAAATACTAATGACAAGATTAAAACTTGTAATGAAGTACGCATACCTATATAGAAAGTCGCAAATTTCTTACAGATTAAAGTAACTAAAATATTGTACTGATTCTCTAAAGATGCAAAGATGATGTAACTCGGTGCTTACGTCACACTAGGGATGATAAATAAAATGTTAATAGGTAACAATTGTTAAAAAAATGTGAAATTTAAAGCTTTTCTTATACTTAATCTTTTCTATAATATAATCAGACGTCCACCGATATTGCGATGAATATCTTTATGGTCATTAAATCACGTAACTAAGTGGAAATGTTACACTCAAAAACATGCCATCTTAAGGAAATGATTGAGTCCGGGTCTATGAGTAACTTATTTACGTCATTTGTAACTTTGTAATATGCAACGTTATATACAAAAACAAAAGTACAAATTGTCTAATCTACATATAATTTGAACTTCTAAGCTAGTTCGATAATAATAGGTTGGTTTATAGTATATAATTAATTGATGTACCTAAATGGTAAATTTGCATTGCCATTTTATTAACGACACCGAGATATTTTGTGTCACTGTTCCGATAATGCTTCGCGTCTACAGAGCTTTATTGATATTATTTTTTATACCCTCGGAATATGGAACCAGAGCGCAGCCCACGCTGTGCACATCGCACTAATCTTGTATGGTTGACTATAGACACGTACATGCTTGAATAATAACACCCTCGTATTATCATCCCTTTAGCCGCCACTTGCTTTTTGTTTTATGCCGTGACCTGTTTTTCCCCCTGGGCGAGCTTTGAAGATCCTGAGATTCTGACACTTTAAAGTAATAAGAGGGGATTGAAATCAAAAGCTGCTTCGAGGACCACTCAAGCACGTATTTGCTTTTCATTCTTTTTGATCTTTCCTTCTTTGAAAATTCCCCGATAAGTTAGGGGTTTATAAATCGGGAATAATCTAAATGTAAAATGTGCAACTTAGTGAAAGTACACGTGATGGCACTTGAGATACTAATAACATGAATATTTCAAGTTCTGGCTGATGAGGAGTTACAAGTCTCCGAAACTGACATGCACGTATGAAGAGAGTAATGAATGTGGAGAAAGCACAGCAACCTGCAAGAATAAAGATATTTGGCACTCAGTACCGTGTTCTCTGCGTACCCTCAGTTTATTGCAAAATGTACTTATTAATACAATTATACCTGTTTTTGTAATATCTTACGATAAATCAGTAATACAAATTCAGCTATTATAAGCTTTAACGAACATCATTTCCACTGTCTATTCCGTGCGTCGCTCAAAACCATCTACATATATAGGTACATACATACTTACACGTTGTGATCCTGTGTTAAGCCGTTTCACGAAAATTTCTGGCCATCTCAGCGAATATTAAGTGCATATTGGATTACTTACATATTACATGAAAAGAGAATTGCTAGGAATTGGAATATAGCACATTATAAAATCAACCTTCATCTAAAAATATTCATGGCATCTTTTTATGCCTGTAAAGATGATCGCCGTGCTAGTCACAAAAAACTTACGAAATTGTTGTTTAGAAATTAAAGCTTTTTTTATATAAATAAATAGCGGCAACGGGTACTATTAGAACAAGTAGTGTTAACATATTTTCGTTACGCGTTTCTTAAATGAAAAATACTTTAATTGTAAATATTATAGGTAGGTAATAAGAATTCATTAACTTATGTGTCTTGAGAGTATCCTTGGATTGCGTAGCAAATTTCTTTTCTTGAAAGTTTTAAAAGAATTATACGATCAAATGTTGTCAATATGAGCAGTGCAGGGTAAATTGAATCTTTTATTTTAATCCGCAGTTTAACCTCCCGATCCATTTCATCCATGGTACGAAGTTTTCCGGCGTAACTGTTCTGAAAAGACACTAGGCTGGGCAAATTTAGTGACTATTAGTTATAATGATAGAATATTTTAATTAGTGAATGATTTAAAATTAATTAGGTACTTATTTTTTAAAGCCTCTATAGAATATACATTGAAGTCTCATTAATTAAAACACTTAGTTGTAAGCAATCATTAATTAACGTGACCTCAACCCTACCAGCAATTTATTTTAATTTAATTTTCTGTGATTAGTCTGAATGCTAATTGAGTAATTTCACTAGGTTGTCTAGGGACGGTATTATCTATTGTATGAGAATGATGATTTAATTAAATTGTAAATATAATAATGTCTAGAGACTACAGGTACAATTTTAGCAAGAATAGTAAGTATTTACACTTTTAAAGGGCATCTTGATATAGACGAATGTTCTTATTTTAACCGCATATTGTTAAGGAGAGATGAATATCCATATAAGTAATATTTTGATAGTCCAATATTTCTTCAAAGTACCGGCCCTCTACGTTTTACGACAACCCTTGGCAAAACATCGGCAGTATGTTCCTCGTAGATAAAACTGGGAGACATATTTCATTTTTCCCTCATTAATATTTTTCTAGTGAATACTGAAATTGACACCAAATATTGGTATTAAGGTCGAAATGACACCTCAAAATTACTACAGAAATATGGAAAAATTGTCAACCATAGTTGTTAATCGTACCTAACACTTATGAGTATATATATACATATATATACATATATATACATATAGGTACATATGTACGAGTATCAAATTCAATGTGATAGTTAAGTGTTTCTGGTCACACACACACAGGCCGGATTCAAAAATTTGATTCCGTTGTTGACCCAAAACTGACCTGTTTGGTCAAGCTAACCGATTCAACATACTCACTTGGTTCATATTTTCAAATACCAGAAAGCACGTTGAATGAACATTATGAAAGCAGCCTTATACATCTGATTTTATCGCATTGAAGGAAACAATAAAAAGGACACAGCTATTTCATTGCTAAAAATAAAGTTGAGAATAGAAAACAAAAGCAATAAAAATCTCAATGCGAGCACTACAGAAGCAAATATCGATGTTGAGGAATAACAAAGAAACGGAAATGATTGAAAATCCGAAGAACGATGGCGTACGTAGACAGGATAGTATATAAACATAAGAATATCTGCACTGTATCATACATGTTACGTATTATAGGTATACCTACATACAATCTGTCTACAGTACAAAAATATAGGTATACCTAAAATATAAAAAAAGTAATGGAAACAGTTAAAAACCATAAAATACTTTATCATAAGTAACAGAAATAATTTTACAATCTAGATAAGTAGACAGTGTTGTATATTACAATATAGTTATATTTTATAAAATATAAAAGTTTATTGGAGGATATAACAATTCGTAAAGGGCCTGGTATGATGACGTACCTACTAATAGATAATAATAAATGCCTTGTATGTTTTGAGGTGGAGAGAAATAATAACAATTTAGGTTAGTAATATCCGAACGGGCAGAAGGAAAAATACTTAGCGTGTCATATACCTATATGAACGGAAGCACGTAATATAAAGACGTAATCAGGTTGGTACATTCCCACATATTTATTATAAAGATTATGACGCCATTCCGCAAATTGCCACCGCATTACATTCTTCATCTGCGCCATCTAACTATTTTGGTCCGTGAAGTAGAATAATTCGGCTATCACGGCGTACCGACGTAATAAAATCTGCCTCGGGGGAGCCGAAGCGGTACGAAAGGGGTACGCCCGCCACTAAATGGCCCACTGAGAATTCCTTGTACGTATATTTCTTATGAAGAACGTCTGAACATATAAGTACTTATTATACCCCTTTAGAACTAAAAGGTATCACGCCGATCAATCATCATCAATGAAAGTGCAGAAGGGTGATCGTAGGACGGTTTTGCTCACAATCCCCATGCTGGAATGACGTCGGTCGATCATTTACCTGTGCCTAAAGAGTCTTTGCTATGCCGCATGCAGCCAGTCGACAGAGCCTCGTATATTGTATTAAAAAGTACACAGAGAAAAGAATTTTGACTCCCAACGCAGGAGCGTGGAGGTTGCACTAGTATGCGATCAAAGGTACTTAGTGTTAAGTAATTTATAAACCCAATTAGAAATAATATCAATAGTAAATATAAATTATTACCTTAGAAAAACACTACACAACATACAATAATAAATAAAAATGACAGCTACGTATTATTGGTAAAAGGGTAGATACAATCAGCTCTACAGTCGCGGGATAAAAATCCCGGGCAGCGCTGGTTCTCAGTCAAAGTGCTAATATTTAACTTCATGATTTTAAATGCACAAAACGATATTAGTGTAAAAGTTAATAACAGCAAATCAGTACTCCTAACATAATCTCTAGACCACAGCAGTGTCTATAGAAAGTTTATAAAACAACGGTTAGCTATTAAGCCACCTTACCCTAAAAGCGGTATTAGGAATAATACCTACTCTCTCCCCAAAGTGTACTTCTTAATTTATACAATAGCATTTTCATAATACTTCTGAAACTTCGCTTCGGATATTGCGAAAACTTTCGTACATCCAAATTCCTCGGAGAATTCATACGCCACACAAAATAATACATTCAATAACATTGTTACAGAAAATCCCAAATCTTGCTTCAAAAACGTTATTTCAATGTCTAATATCATAAAAGTAACTCTACGGTCTTATTTTCTTATTGCTGTCACCAACAAAGGAATGTATATTACAACTTGCGATAGGTAAAAAACTATGACTTAAATGAGTCGGGTTTATAAAGAAGTACCTACTTACTAAAGCCTAAGTTATATAGGTATTTAAGAACTTTTTGTGAGAACAACATTTTTTGGAAAATTACATCAATCAATAAACTGAACAGAAACTGTATCCTTAGGGACGAAGATTCATACCTATTTATCCAAGAAATAAACGGTATGTTCTGGTATGTTCATGGTATGTTCATGGTGTCTTCAAATATTATTTATTATAACTGTCATATTATCGTCACGCCAGGTCCCATACGGGGTAGGCAGAGATTAAGTTGTATTATAGAATACTTAATAAATGTGGAAAAATCATATTTTGGAATACGTATTTCAGTAAATGTTTGTTATGTTTATTATAATTATCTTAAAACTTACTGGTAAGCAAACATCACACGTGATACAAATGTAATGGACCTTTACAACTTAAGCGAGCTATCAAGCCGTTCAGAATTTGGACCAAAAGTTGGAATTACCATATTTTGATAGGAAGCTTAAAGCATTCGCAGGCCTGAAGCAATTTGCTAACGATACACAGATATTTAAACGATCATTTCCATACTACGACAACCAATTGTTTTGAAGTTGTACGCTGATGCTGAAGCCGAAGTTTGCACCTCAACATCATCGCCACCATCACTGCCATTATCGTTCCACTGTTCCGTAATTACTGGTTTATGTTTTACATTTACTAGTAGATAAGTCTTCGCCGCGACCTCGCTGCAACAGGCGAGAGCTCACGAAGAACTTCGTATAGGTCCGCAGCTAGACCAGAAAATACTTACATTAGTTTACTCAGTACATATTTAATCATTCAATTGCATGTAATCATAGCAAAAAATGTATATTGCCTTAAACAGGAAATATCAGGTTAAAATTCCAATACCTACGGTTAAATTATTCACTGAAGTTACAACTCATTAGTATTTACTCATTCTTGGGCTCAAAACGCTACCTATCTATTTATTAGAAAAACTTGGCACACACTGCATTGTAGGTACCTACTGCGTCAATGGAATAAAAATACAAATAGTAAGGTCACCTGTTTTTGTATCGTCAGCCTCCAGAAAGTTTCAAAAGAAGTTCAACGTCCAAATAACAGCCAGTAACGTAAAACTAATTAAAATTTTCGAAAAAACATCCTCGCGTCTAAGTTTAGGGCCTCGAACTTCAAGAATTTTTTTCGATAAACCGCTTTTCATTTACCTACGTGAGCAAGACAAAAGAATATGATATACGCATTGGTAAAATAAAGGTGTGTACAGTAAAAATAAAGAAAATATCCTTTGCACGTTTGACCAACAAACAATTCCGACCTTTAGACTGTCACCCGAGAAGAGTGCAAGCCCTCCGCGAGAGATGGAATAAATATCAAGACCATTTGAAGAGCAATCTAAATATCTCGGAATTCTATTTTGTCTGCAAAATAAAGGTTTTCCGAGGCAACCCTTGTCATTGAAAAGGTACCGCTTGTACACAGTGACACCTCTCCAGTGGACAAAACTTCTTAGAAAAATATCTCCCGATGTAGGTAACTGGGGAGACGGGACCTTACTTAAATAATTCGTTATATTTCAAGTTTTACTTGCCTTAAAAACAAAACGATTTTGTTTAAAAATATTAAACAACAATTTTACCGTAGGTCATTGTTTATGTTAAAATTGCTTATTATCTAGTTGTAGGTAGCAGTTGAAGTGGTAGTTGCTGCTGTAGGACATTGTATATTATTATCAATGACGGTTAAAATTAAAATAAACGTAACATCATGCCTGTAATCCCCGATGGGGTAGGCAGAGGCGTGTAGTACCTACATACACTCCCACGTTTCACAAATTGCACGATTCCACAATTCCACTTCGCACAATTCCAGACTCCGAGTCACAACTAGAAATTCTAAATTAGACAAATCCGATCCGGCATTTGATTCCCGATAGATCCGGGGTTTGAACCCAGCACCTCTCGATCGGCAGTCGCTCTTGCAACTACTCCACCAACGAGGCAGTTAAAATTAATCGAGTACATTTTTGTGTACAAATCCATTTGTCAATTTTCATTACAAAAGTAGGAATTTTTGAGGGTGACTCGGTTATCTTTACAAAACGATAAACGAGCTTTTACTTACAAACAATTAAGTTACACGAGTAGTCAATAAATATACCTACCGGAAGGCTCTCGAATAAGCGGTTTACAGCGCCGAAACTGTGTGTACATAAAGGTTCTAAAACTTTTGTATAGGTGATGGCAAACAGTGTGAAAATGTTCTTGTTGCAATGTGAATCCACACATTGCTCCTAGCCATTTGTAAACAATTGTTTAAAAATATTTTATGGAAAGGATCAAACAAGAACTCATAACAGCAGAAAAACCAATACATAAGAAAAAGATAAGGTAAGATAAAAAAAAATTGTGTGAAAAAAGCGGGAGTACTGCGAAGGAGTAGATACAGGAGTGCCTCCACCTACACCATCGGGGAATCGCAGGGGTGATGTAATCGAAAATAAGGAAGTAACTAAATACGCAGACATTTAAATAGGTGCCTAAATTATATAGATAATCGACGTGTAATACGTGCAATATATCATGAGACTCGCTCCGTCAAGTGCTTCGAAATGCGTAAAACAAAAAGCATGAGTCGAGCAGTCGTGGGGCTTTCTTAAAAACACATTCGTATTATTGGCTAAATTGTTTCAGAGTTATGTTCAAACTACTCCGCATGACCTTACAATATACAACAGAAATTAATGAAAAAAAATATCAATTTATTATAAATATAATGTAAAAGCACATTGCTGATATTTTTGTTTTGTTTGAAAGTACACATTTCCTGAATTTGTTCATAATAAAACATCTATGAAAAAAGTTTATTTTGGAATTTATACGAGTATATTGACTATATAACTTTGTAGGAATCAGGTAGTCAATATCCGGCTTAGAACGAAAACCACTTTGAAGTATATTTGTTTGTAGACCGTCTTTAAAAATCCATTTATTCTTACAATAACTACGTTGTAATGAAACTAAAAAATTTTAACTTGAACCCAAATGTCATTGAAAAACTGTCACGACGCCATCAACCTCAAAATCTAGTAACTATCGTCTGAATATAGCATACCCAATAAATTAATTCAAATATATTGTTTTTTTCCTTCTACAAATTTCAACACGTGATTTCGGAGCAAGTTGTTGGGAATGGGCTATTTTCATTTACATTTATACTAGGGAAGGTATATTAGACAGCCCGCCCCTCTTATCATCAGGTAGCTCTCATTAAAACTAATAGATTTAGGACGTATTAAAAGCTTCCACAGTTTTGAGCTGACCGTACCAGTTTGACCTTAAAAATAAGTTTTATCTATAAAATTGATGAACCGGAGATTACTACTATTGTATCTATTTGGAGTGGTTAAAATTGTTTTTCAGTTGATAGGATTAAAGGAAAACGTTCGAAAAAATGTGAAAAAAATACTTTTATTTTATCAGCATTCAAATAACCTCAGACACTAGTAATCCACCAGAATGTCAAATAGTTTTCTGCGTACGATGAGTACATCATTTCATCATCATTGGAATTTTTTAACACGTCTTTTGATTCATTAACAATACCCAAATTAGGTCTCTGTTTTGTATTAACAATGTTAGACCCTTTAAAAGAAGAATTCTCAGCTTCATTTTCTTCAATAACTAGATTTTTACTTAAATTTAAATGACTGTTAACATCTTGTGTTGGAGAACGCGATTTATAGACATTATACACAGTTAAATTAGTATTAACTGTATCTATCCTAGAGTTTCTGTCCGTTTCATTAATTTCTTCGTAAGTCTTCATTTCTTGTACGGGTGAAGGTGATCTTTCAGCTGTATCTTCATTCAAATTGCTACAAACAGAATCTGTATAAGTGTGGTTGTTTTCTTCATTAACTTTATCAGATATGCTCGTTTCAACGTCTTTTATTTCGGAACTTTCAATGTCATTCTGTTTAACTTCTTTAAAAGGAAGTTTGTTATCAACAACCATTTCTAAACTAGGTACTTCAATGCAGGCGTTTATAGTATTTGTTTTAAGTCCGTTTGTACTAATAAGCGAGAATGCTTCAGGACGTTCTCCGCCAGTGTTTAGAGCAAATTTTTTACATGGAGGCTCTTCAGCAGTGTCCCTTTCGTGATTGTGAATTGAATCCTTTAGATGTAAAGTGATGGATGGCTTAACACTAGGAACTTGTTCCTGCAATGGGACTTCAGGTTTGTGACGTGAATCGTTTGTCTGTGAATCAGTACACAAAACTTCACTTGACGCGATATTATGTACTTCACATTGAATCTCATTTGTTAAGTTCAAATTCTGTGATTTATCAATTTGTTGCTCAATATAATCCATCAGGTTTACATCAACCTTATCGTCTAATATCAAATCCTTTGTGTCTTCTTTAATGGTAAAACATGTGTCACTATTCTCTTGTGAAAGTTTACTTGTAGGTTCATTTAAATCCATTTGTGAGCCTGTAGGTTGATGGCTGATGTTTTCCTCATCAGTACTATTACTTTCTTCATCTAGAACTTTTATTGGATCTACGAAATGATATTGTCCAGACCCTGTTGCTAGAATTGGCCTACTCGGATGTATGGAAACGCTATTGCAGCTATCTTTGTGTAAGCGAAACTGTAAATAATAAATAATATATTTTGTATTACAATTATTGGTTTACATGTAAGTTATGGGGGCCCTCTCAGAATTAAAGTTAATTTTATAGCTATGCCACTCTCGCCAAATGCATATTTTTCTTAACTGACGCTAAATCATAATTGCAGTAAATGTATGCAATGATTCACACATCATCGTCGGCCTATTTAAGTCCACTGCTAGACATAGACCTCCACACATATTATATACATTTTGAAGTTTTTTTTCATAACCCATCAAATGTACTGTCTAGTAATTGTAGGCTTTTTTTAAGAAATAAGTTTTTGAACAATAAAGTAGAGTAACTATCGAGAAACAGTATAAAATAGTAAACATGAACCTAAATAAGAAATATTTAAAAAAAATATTTCTAAAATGGGCCTAGGTAACTAAGAGCCAGTAGTGAATAATATTTTTTATTTAATACTAACACGAAATGTAGCATTTTCTTCATTGCTATGTTCTACATTTAATTTTCCTGTCCAATGTATGTGTGCTTCATCCCAGACCCTGATCACTCCATCCGTACCACCAGACACAAGATATCTACCACAAGAAGATATATCAAAGTATATTGTCTGGTTTGTGTTTACACATCTTTTAAGGATATTGAGCGGAGTTCTGTAGTGTCTTAAGTCCCAAACCAGGAGTCGGTGGTCTTTACGGCCACCAGAAACTAGTTTCATGTCATCTGGAGTAAATTGAATATGTGTAATACCACCTGTAAAGATAATGTAGCCTATTAAAATTTTTGGAATATTCAACATACATCATTACATAAAACTAAGTCTCCGGCCACGTTTCTGCCTGTCTGAACATCATAAATTGAAAAATTACGTAACGATTTTTTATGCAGTTCGTACCAATGGACAGAATTATCCATGAGGAGATTTAGAAGTACAATTTATTAACAGTTTGTGTAAATGTGTAAATTTGCCGAATAATGACGATGATTGTTCAGGATGACGTTAAAAATTATGTCGACTGGGAGCTTTACTGACGAGCGCCGCGTAACCCAATGGAGTTAGAATAAAATTAAAATGATAAAAATATGTATATAACCGTAATTAGCCATCTGCTAGAATTAACACATAATAATGTTAAAATATTGCATTATTTAATGGTTTACAATTTACGGGTGCTTATACAACAAATGACATCATTGTTTTCAACATTGAAGGCGAATAAAGCACAAGTTCAAACTTTACAAGCTACTAGAATTGACCTAGGTGCTTTAATTATTTCATAAAGCGAATTACAAGTTGGTCTCTAAAGCATTCACTTCTACACATAATTCGGCCAGAGTATTCAAGTTTGGATTACATAGCTCAGCAAAAGTTTCATGTAGTTTTTCAAATCATTTCACGATTGGAAATAAAGTACATTAACACGTACGTCGCCCAGCGCAATTTGGTTGTGTTTCCCACGAATCCCAAATCCGACACTCAATAGGCCGTAACGTAAAGGAGCAGGAAATATGAACAGGAATATAATCAATGTAACTCGAGTATGATTATTGTATTATGATGTATAAAATTATTTTCTTTTATTTGTCTCGAAATGAGAAATGGATGGAGTTTTTTCGGGTACAGAATTACCTGGTATCATATTGCAGTTATCCCAAATCCCTCTTGTTTCGAAAAGCATGCATTATTGAGATAGAAGAGTTACTATTTTATCCTCAAAATGTTCATTAGGCGGTGCACCAGCGTAATTGATTTAAGAGATTTGTAAGAATCGGCAGAGCAACCCTATAAGCAAGATGTACGCCCTATGTTACCAAAAGCAGAAGCAAACCACCAGCAAAAAGCCATGACATATAATTGCAATTATCCAGAATCACCTCAAATGAATAGAGTGTTTTAACGAAAAACATGCGACATAATGTATCATATTATAATGTATATAATACATCACTCTATATCAATTTAAAAAATGTATTGTGTAATGTGTACTTTTTTAGTATTTTTATGTTGTACATTCTATACTTACATATTAGTGCTTATGACTTTTAAAAATTCAGCTAAAAATCCTATAAACTTCCACAAGAGGAGTGTCACCCATATTTGACATTATGATGGGCCCCAGGGAAACATACCTGTCACCCAGGTCTGGATGACGTGGCGGCGAACGTGTTAAAAATACTACAAGTAGGGTGAACATTAGTTACATTTTAATGTGACCCAAAAGTTCGAGTGATACCCTTGTAAAATTTAAGCTACTCATATAAGGAAGAGTGGGTTGCTATGTAGTTACTTAACTTTATGAAGGGTTGTATAGCTGAGACAAATAGTAAGAACATGAAGTGATTAAAATACTGTCTTATAATAGCTAATAATAAAACACACCATAAAAATGAGTTGTCGTCATTGGAAAATTGTAGATTATGTCAAATGGGGAAAACTGTACACTTATTTTAACTAAGCCACACCTTGAGATGGATGTTTAGAGTTTAAGTAACATTCTTAGAACAGAAATTGGATTACCTCCACAAGATACAATTTATATTGTTTTTAAATACCTGTATGTCCATACATATTTCCAACACTCTTGTATCCAGAACCCATTTCAGAAATACTGAATAATTTGATACTTCTATTCCAGGACCCAAGAGCCAATAATTTCCCATTTGTGGCCAAACATGAAGCAGGTGAATTAATTTTGTGTTCAAAAAATTCTCTCCCAGGCCTAAAAATATGAAGCATTTCTTTGCAATATTATCTGCAATATTAATATGCAATATATTAAAATCTATATTTCCAAAAAACATGCTCTCACCGTTCAACATTAAATGTCCGTATACAATTTCTATATCCACCCATAATTGTTTTACCATGTTTTGAGAATATAGCCGATATTGCAGGTTCCATCTCATCCACTGAATTGTAACCCCTGAAGGAGCATCTCAGAGATCCATTATATGCATCCCACATTTGTATGGGAGAGTTACTTTTTGTTGTTATCCAGCTAAAATATAATTAATTCATTTTATAATCCTTTTCAGACATTTAAAGTTTAGTCTAGGCATGAAAGTGTTTGCTTGATTTCATGTCTACAATGTACAGATTTTTTAAAAGTATCTATGACACAATTACTATGTAAGACTGCCACTTCTGTGTGTACTGGAAGCATCATGGTACATATTGTAAAATCCATTGAATACATAATACAAGAACTTTGTATCAATGACAATTATATCAAATCAAATATTATATTATATCTTAATGAAATGTATAAAGAACAGGCTATAAAGCATATACCATCTGGTAGACCAGGTGTATTGGAAGTAAGTCTTGAATGGTCTCAATCTTATAAAATCTTACAAAGATAAGTAATAATATATAAAGACCTAATTTATAAATAATTTTCCAGATAAATCTTCAAATGCCAGTGTTACAGCAATTGCAAATTTATGGATAGGACAAACCTGCATTGTTGAATGCAGGTTTGTCGTTTTACTTGTCTGGTACTTGGTGCACAGTAATTATGTTAATACACATTAATCAAATAATGGTGATGTATATACAGCATGCTCTAAAGCGAGTTAGAACATTTTCATTCTTATGTGGTAGAGATATGTAGATTGTGTGTGTAGGTCTTCTAGAAACCTTAACATCCTTCATACTATTATATGCATTGGAAAACATATGAAAAGAAAATAATAATATTTAACACCGACTGGCTACCTCGTTGGTCAAGTGGTTGCAAGTGCAACTGTCGACAGGAGGTCCAGGGTTTGAATCCCTGGCCAGGTACTATTTTCTAATTTAGAACTTCTAATGGTGACTGAGAGTCTGGATCTGTGCCCAGCAATAGACTCACCACCTATTCCACAGGAAGTAAAACTAGCTGGTAACTCGTGAGAGTGTGCTACACTCCTCTGCCTACACCTTTGGGGATTACAGGCGTGATGTTACGTTTTAAAATTTCACACTAGAAAATTATTAGTATTAAAAGTAAGACTATTACTAATTGAGTAACATATTTACAAAATTCACTGGTTTCATTGTCTCAATCTATTACTTAAAACTTGAAAAAACTTACTAAGCTATCAACATACTTGCATGTTTCGGGTAGGTGGCTATTCATCTTTGGATACCAGCAAAAGTCATATACAGTGCCAGGTTCTTTCACATGAATCACAGGAACCATAAGGGTAATCATCCTGTCACGTTTTGGACACCCTTCATATAAGTCATGAGGTAGTTCTGTTATATGGAAACCATCATGGTTTACTACCGACAGACAGCAGGTTCCATCCGGCGACCACTTGCAACCACGCAGAAAAGGCTGTATATTCCATTTGGACCCAGGCACAGGTTTCCAAAAAGAATTACAAAGCTCTAACAAGCTATCACCAGTAAACAGCTCCGGATATAATGCATTTTCGTGTTGAGATGCGTCAAACACTTCATGAGATGGCGCGCTTTTAAGGTATGGTTCATGTGCAATTAGTTCCTTCATTATACTAAGCTAGTAAAATTAAAGGAATATTATGTCACATAATCATGATAAAACAACAAAACATACACCGAACAACAAAACACAAAAGATTTCTATGAAACCTTTAGACATACGATCTGTTTTTTTTCGCTACGGACTAAATTGACACATGCAAATGTCAATTTTCGAAATAAATAAACCAGCTTTTTAGCAATAGAGTTGTACTACGATACCAGTTTTATGAATCGTAACTTTTTACTTTTACGACATAATTTTATTATTATTTGACAATAGACGAATCTTTTAAAAACCATGGTAACTATGGAGCATCAGAAATGAAATAATATGTTTTTTAATTTTAATTACTTATAACATTAAGTAAATACGACAATTATATATTTGTTGTTAAAGAATACGCAATAATAAGTTTTTAATAAGAACTGCACTAGAAATTGGTCGACGGACTGTAGCCAATGCCATAAAAAG
>DWME01001033.1:0-27509 GCA_018244795.1 Parelbella ahira ahira
TACTTTTTTCTTCGGCTACTACCGGGCCGGACCGCGTCTCAAATGGTAACATCCGAACAGAAATTCTTAGAAAGTATTTAAGTTTTGATTACCTTCCTTTCCCTTTTTGTTAAGTTCTCTTTATCGTCAAACTAACAATTTGATAAAATGGCTCTAAAATATCTACATAATTACGAATGATATCTTTTTGACGTATGTAGTACGCTTACATAACATCACGCCTCTATTCCCTCGAAGGGTAAGCAGAGGAGTGGGGTATGCGCACATTTTAAGAGGTTTAATGTACGTCAAATGGAAAAAGGCGTGACTCAAATGGTTATATCGGGCGCAAACAACACCATAATATATCTTAACACTTAATTACATATGATATCCGTCTATTTTATAGTAAGGAGCGTCCTGTCAATAATAGAACAAGCATTCATCACTCCTCGCCGCAAATCGAACGAACTCAATGATCGGCACACGACGTATTTAAATACGTTTCTTGGAATTTTATAAGACTTCACGTAATGTATGTACATACTAAATACACGTCTTATTTACAAATGAATGCGCAAAGAGAAGAAATGTACATATGTATCTACGGCAAACACTTATTATATATAATAATAAATAATACATCAAAGACTCATACTATATTCTTTAAAAGACTTTTCTGATAAATAATATTCTCGGTATAATGTAATGTAATATTCTGGTAAGCAGTTATGAATCACACAACAAAATATCTAGGTACTAAACATTTTGCTTATTTTGTAGAGCTAAGCACAAATGCCAAATATACTAGATAAACAAAAATAATAACCGCTGGATTTTATGTTAAGTGCAATTCAGTGTCTCCAAGAGGAACCCTGTGTGTACTACTTATATCTGCGCGGTAACACTGCAGAACATGCCAGATAATTTCCATTTGCGATACGGTAACGCTGATTCGTGTCTGAAGCGTCAATAAATCTAATAATAAATAATTTATGTGTACTCGTCGCTGTATTCGAATATCAAAACTTAGTCACGTGAACGAATCCCATCACCCGTGTAATGCGGACCGCTAGACACCCGCGCGGGACGTGTTCAATATAATCGAGCGACAGCTCCCAAATATTACTGTAACCGCCATTTTGGAATATATGTATATATAGTTACGAAATAATTTCTGTTGGGTAATGAAACAGAAACTACGTACAGTGACGGTTAATACCAATTTCTATTATAATTTATATTTAATGTATTTTAATAATGTTATTTTCGTAATAGTCATGTTTATGGATGAATCTATATTTTTATTAAGAGTCAGACTCAGATTCTATTGAGAGGAAGATGAAAGAGGAAAAATAAATTGTAAATTACTTTATTAGTTAACAGATATTACTCGCAAATGCGAAAATAGACAATTTAAGGAACAGACGTTGACTGGCAATGCCAATGACTGACAACGTCAGAAAAAAGTAAAATATGAAACTTAGCGAATAATTTAACTTTATTTACATTTTGAGCAAGAATTTAATAAAACGTGACCACTTGAATAAATTTTGATACAAAGTTTAATTTAATATTTGCTGTTTATTGTGAACTGGATTCATGAATTTTGAGATTAGGTTATACTAGTTGGTGGGCCTTAGTACCTACCACCGGTACCATATCCGTTTGAGGTACAGTTAATTCTGGCAGAGATCGGCAACGTGTTAGTATGATATTATGTGTAGTTATGGTCTCTAGCTTTGGGCATATGTATGGTTTTTTGTGTGTTATCTATTGCGCCCACATTGTCCATTAATATTAAATATCAGCTATCTGGTTAACAGAACACAGACTCCTTTCGAACTTTTCGAATCAAATGATCGTGTGTGGAGATATCCAAAGATATTTATTTATTTAATTTAGGTAAATTTACATATCGTCCTGTATGGAGCCACAGTTAAATAGAACGTAGTTACATAGAAATACGACTAGACATTAGTTACTTGATGTAATATATAAGAAATAGTATCGCGCCATTAATAAATTAAAAGGCTCTTCCCGGTTAACCGTTTCTAAGCGAAGTCCATCGCGAATAACGACCGTGACAGCAATATCCGGGCACGGATGTCCGTCTAATGACCCGCTGCATTAAGGCTATCTGCTATCCGTAGAAATATATTTACAACGTAAGTGGAAAACTTTCTTAACTTCCTTGTATATGGGGATAGTTTAGACTTTAACTTAAAATATAATTCATTTGTTATTATTATACGCCAAAGCTAGTGTAATTTTGAATGTACTATACATAATGTAACATACATTTGAAAAAATCGAGATATATGAAAAATACGGTATTATAACAAGGATACATATTGGATTATAATATTAATATTTTTTCAATGTCTTTAAGTGATTTCACGTCATGATTCAACCAAGTATGAGAACCCCTGTACGTCAGCTATTTGACACCAAAGCAGCAACACTCATTTGGTCTCATTTAGACGAATGTGCTCGTGTCAAAATATGACATTCGCCACGTCCCAATTGGGTCTTCATTATGTCACAGTACTAGAGACATATCAGATATTCAGCAGAACGAAAACAGCGAAATTTTAGTCCTTAAATAAGTTTCATAAGTAAATAAGTGGACAAAATAGGTAACAGTTACAGCAAAAAAGTCATCTAAAGCTAATGTATAAATTACCACAGTGTATGTTATGAGTAATAAGTTATGGGCAGAAAATCCTCAGGGAAGGTCGTTGGCCAGCAGTGGACTTAGACAAGCTGAGGATGTAATCAATTATGTATTAAAACCGATATATACGAGTATTAATATTTTACTACGGATACGTACCTGTGGGTTTATAAAATAATTTAAAAAACAAATCATCATGTTTACCTTTTAATGGTTTATTTTCATTTTTAATGACTGGATTCAGATGTTTTGCTTCACAGTCAGCTAGTAACGATTAGCGATTGAAACGAAGATGTTCGAAGAGCAAACTGTCTACTACTCAAGCACGGGTCAACTTGCTCATTATATGTATATTTTCCTATAAAACTTTAATAATGGGTCTTTTTTAAAGTTGTTTTTCTATATATGTATGTATAAAAGTTTTAATGTATCATAGCACGATATGCAAAATATTCTTAATTTTAAATACTATTTAAGGACTCGGGATTCAAATTTTTCTTTTTTTGCAAAATTATATACATACGTTTTTAACATTAAGATGTCACTTATTGTAACAGTGAAAAAAACATCGTGAAAAAACCTGTACAACCTAGAATTTTTCATAATATTGTTTAAGGTTTGGTAACCCTGCTAACTTATAGATACTTAACCAGCCTAATAGAGTATGACTTTATATTTCACGTTCTGAGAAGACACTCGTATCCAACATTAGTAAGAAAAAAAAAAGGTTTTGATGATGACAATATTAGATAGGTATATTATTATTGATATTTTAACTAGGAAACCTTTATTTTTTAAGATGCTTTTGAAACCATCGTTGTTTAGCTTGACGCTGTACAGTGTATCGTTTATCGCTCGCCGTTTACTAGTCGTAGGTACGACAACGCAGGACTATTTAGTACCCGACAAATGAAGTGTCGACTTGGAGCGTCTCGTCATTATTTATATCTCGACATATTTTAACCGCGAGTTCAGTTGACAAGTTGACGATAATTACAACTTTCACAGGTGTATATATATGTATGTATATAGATATCCAGAAGTGAAATCGTTATGGACGGGTGACCTACATACGTCGCACATGTTTTTTATGTCGAGAGACAAATAACTTCATAGTTGGCATTTGAATTTTTGTTCATAGCTGTCTGGTGGCGCTGTGGTTTAATAATTACAAAAAATATATATTGTACAAACCGGTACAGAATCGTGCTTTTAAGTTTAAGGCAGTTGACTCAACTGGTTGGATCTTTTTTTGTTTTTAACTTTTTGAGACGTCTGTTTCTGTGGAACATCCCTTTGAGCGCAACCCATTCTTAGACTCGTACATTAATACAAAAATGGACTAAATCATTTTGTTGCATGATAATTGCTGAGTTTATTCTTGTATATTATAATATGTATATGAGAACAAATTCATCTACGGAAAAATCAGTAAGGTTAGGTTAGTTAATATACCCATATATTCCACTAAAGAACTTTATTATTATTATCAGGGGTCAGGACAATGGGCCGAATATTAAAAAAAAAAAAAAAGAAAAAAAAAAAAAAAAAAACTTGATACACAAGAAATTCATGCTTTTTTAGGTAAATAAAAATATATTCTTAAATAGTACCCTGTAAACTATTAAAAACGTAACATCAAACGCAACAACACGCTTGTCCCGCTAGTCCCCATAGGATTAGACAGAAGAGTGTAGTACACTCACACGGTTTACCAGTTACGTTTATGTCCAAGAGCCTATTGCCATACACTGGGCATCGTTAAAAATAAATACATTAATTTTATAATTTTGAAAGATTCAAAGCCATTACTTCCCATTATATAGTTCATACATTGTCTCCACATAATTATCTACTCAATGAGCGTAATGGCGTTGACCCGTTCAAGGGTCTATTGAGACAGTCTCTGCTTCCGAACTCCTAATTACGGAGACTTAATCAAACGGACAATCCGACCCAATGCTATAGCTCTGAATATCGATGTTACGTAGATCCAGTGTATACTTCATACCTTTACGCGTTGTTCACGTGATGGATGTAGGTAGACACGGGAACACCATGTGTAAACGGCGTTGTTCCCAGATGTGGTGTTGTACAAGAGAAAATGTATGTTATGGTTTAATATTTTACTATAATAAAAAATAAATTATTATAGTTCCAGTATTGGTAGTCCTTTCAGCTTAGATCTAGAAAGTAACGGCAGGTCTGTACAAATTGTCATATAGTACGTACACCAGCGCTATATTCTTTTTCAAATATCTAGAAACAAAATACTGTAACTCACCGCGCCTATTCTCTGTAACTCAAGTCGCTATCTGAAACCGAAAATAATCTGTTATTACTATTCATCGTTTGTTTTATTTATACAGAAGGGTGATGTAGTCAATAATACAGTATGTCTCAGCTCCCGCATGTTATATAGGTGTTTTGTATATTAGAAAATCTTCGTTTGAGTAAAATTGATCTACGAGTACATATTATACCTTTTATATGGGTTCGATGTACTGTGGGTGTAATATAAATAAAAGTATTAATAAATAGGCCTTAACCCTCTCAATATGAGAGGAGACCCATATTCCAACAGTGGAATGACAAATGGGTCGATTATTATTATTATTATTAATAAATAATAAAAATATTATTCAACAGCTTTGTTTGTCTGTCTACAATAATTTCAAGGCTGAAACAGGCGGTTATGAAAAAAAATATTTCGGACACGATTTAATTGAGGGAAAAAATGACGGGCGATTTTTTCGGTATATTTACTTTTCACCTAAAAACAATTCTGAGGGCGAGGTAGGGAATTCATTTCTAAGTAAAATCTAAAAAAATTAATTAACGACCTGCTAAATTAGAAAATTAATCTTAATCACAATAACAACAACTTTTTAAGCGACGCGGGGAGGCTGAGGCCATTATTACAAGTAATAAGATTTTTAATTAACACTTATTTGATCATCTGTGATTATTCGATTATACATTTAATTACTTAGATAACGCTTGGAATTATTGTGGGATACCGGTTAAATGGTCTGGACCACATAATCAATCGGATAAACACCGGGATGACGACTATAAGTACGTTTTCTCAGTTATGGTCGTTTACAACTGTGTCAAGGGATACTGAAATAGGTACAGTGAGGCCTAGCAATGAAATGGGTTAAAATCATGGTCACTACGCAGGCAAGATGTGTGTTGGCAGACCACACGTCTTGAAGTCCTCCTATATATATCCATGAAAAATCGGCTTGAACTGATATGAAATCAGTTTCTGTTTAAAATATTAAAAGTGGAAATAATATTCTTTCCAGCTCTGCTCAACAGACGGGAAAGAGATGAAATGCCGATTAATTACTTATTGATTAAACTATGTATTAAAGAAATATCAATAATACTGGTGAATGGTAAAATAATAATGCAAAAATTCTACTGTCCCACTACATTAAATAAATATATCTCACACATAAATAAAAATCTAACATCGGTTTAATATCTATCAGGTCTCTATAAGTATTGTCAGTCTGTAAAATTATATTATATGTTAATACTGCAATATACTGTTAATACTAATCCTTGGTTGACCTAACTTGGAGGTTACGGCAGCCGATCGGCGATAATCGGTTATAATTCTTGGATAGTGTAGTGATATGCACTCGGCCTACGCCGAATTATGCGGATAGATATGGGAAGACCCTTTTAAAACCCTGCGGTGATGTGACAGATGTACAAATTTGCTCATAATATTTACGTTCATCATTATATCGAATAAAACTTAATCTTGACAACGCTTATAACTTTGTGTATTAAAACGTTGGAACTTTGTAAGGCAAAAATTGAAACTCCCAAACTTCAAAGTCTGTAAATGAAATGTGAATCACAAGGCTATCACTGATCTATTAAGACGTTTGTTATCAAATAATAAATATATAATAATTGATTCTTGATTTCGTCGTACTAAGGCCTTTTTTGCAAATTTATTCTCGAATTTCAATTTCGATACAACAACATACATATGTACTTGTATATATTGTATTTAGCTAACAGATTTTACATTGTATGTGAAAGATACCATAATATTGTTTGTTTGTATTAAATATTACAAATAAAGACGAATTTACTGAGATGTTTTATTATATCATACAGGTATCCAACCATATCAGGTATCAGAACCAACTATATATTTTCTTGGAATCACCAACAAAATTTTTACTACCTATTATAAATTATTACTTCGTCTAACAAATAGAATCGGAATAAAAATAACGTTAAAATGAATATAGAATTTGAGAGATTTTTATATAGATTTCTTTATCAATAAGCAGTACCTTACTATGGATATCATTCGATTCCATTTTTTTTTAATTAAATTCATTGTGTGCCTACATAAGCAATGAATTCAATATACCAAAAGAATACACATGAATAAAATCGTCAAGGAATATAAAAAACGATCTGCTATTAGGAACATGTAAATAGTAACCAGTCAGTATACGATTACGATAAGTGATATGACAACACAGAAATATAAACGCGTGGGCTTCGTTTGTTATTCGTTTCGTAGAGCAGAATTTCGTAGACGCTTTGTATATTTACTTTTATTTAGACAATACTTAAGTGTCATGAAAATTATAATCATCCATAATCCTTTAGGAAACCACTGCTGAACCTCCCCTAATCAGCTTATATATGTAATTCACCCAATACTGGGCCATTTAAATCCTCGTTGGACCACGCGGTAACAAAGAAACCAATGTTCATTTTATTGACACATAGCCATTCAATGCGCTTCTTGGACCATTTGTCAAAATCGAAATAATATATCATAAATACATTGATATATGTACAATAAATATTTTACGTAGATATTCTCTATTGCAATCATGTCTGCCGCTAACAAAAACATAGGAGTCCTCAGACATAAGATGTTACAACTTAGCTTTCAGCAATAGTAGTCGATCGGTTGACCAATAACTCACAGATCCATAAATCTCCTCGTAAAATAGAGAAAGCTTCTCTGATTACTAAGTTGCTACATTTTGCTGAGAGCGATCCAGTACTAATATTCCGTCAATATATTGATCGAAAACAAAAGCATTACTGATAGTGGCGTCTGAGTTAGACGTAAAATATATCTGCCATATTAGTGTTATGTCTATTTCTCTTTCATGGTTGTGGATTCTTGAATTACTTCCATCTTAGGACCCAATCGACAAGTAATCTTCACTTATATCCAGTGTCTATATACTAGAATATCCAGGGACTACAATTTATTTGACGAGGCCGTCAACGATCAAGATGATATTTTCTCCGTGTTGCTTATCCACAAAATAATTTCAGTTTTACCACGAAAATCGCTCAAGGGATAAAAATCGGCTTTAGTTCTACTGAGAAGTCTCAGTTGCTCTCAAAACTGATAAGATTCCTGTTTTATTTGGTATTACAGGCAATTTCAATGTAATTCTGCACAAGCTTTGTGTTATTTGTTCTACATAAATATATTTTTATATCCATCAAGTAACGATCAGTTAGGTAGGAAATCAGTATCAATACATTGTCAAAGCTTAAGCAATGTACTGGATTAAATGTCATTAAAGGAATGTATCATTATCATTTTTAAGTTATTATTATTACGGACTATCCATCAAGTGATACGTATTACCTTTACAGAGGTAACTATAACTGAAGTATAAAGCTTTCGACTAATGTTCTGCGGGTGTTTAATCTGAATTAATAAACTTTTCCACTCGAGTCAACGTACATGTATTTGGTATCAACATATATTTTATCGTACTTCCTGAGATTTTCGGAACCATAATTATTTTGGCAAGCGGACGAAACTACTATCAAGCAATTATAAGTATCTGATGATGAAGCAATCATAAGTACTTGATGTGAATTTTCAATATATTATATTAACAAGTTTGCTGATATTTAATACAATTTAGAGCCTTACATAACTCCACAACAGCCAGCTAGATATATCAGCAGCTCTATGTACAAAGACACAGCAAACAGACAGGCAAGTGATTACATACTGAATAAATAATGTTCACATTCGTGCTTATATTTCATTCAGAAGTTGCGAGTACTGGACTAATTCGTTAGTGCTCACACAATTAGTACTAAATCCTAAGTCTATTTGGACAGAATCAAACACTGCCTCTTATGAAAGTTTTATATAAAAAAAAACAACAAATTTAATCTGCGTTTGTGTGTACAAACTAATGTTTCATTTAAATTCTGTGAATGAGTCTTAAACCAATAAGATGTGGGGCCCTGTGGGGCCATTCGATGGTTATTTGTGGGCTCCGTATGTAAATGATTGACGGTCTATTACAATTCAGGTCACGTCCACAATTATATGGAAATTCAATGATTTAGAAGCGCCGGCGTTATTTAACGTCGTCACTTAAAAGGGTGATTTGAAATGCCGTACGTGTGAACGAATTGAGGTGTTGGGACGAATGGTATGCGAAACGGGAATGAGTCGCGTAAAAGGAGCTTTTGGTTAAAGTATTGAAGACATCGGATTTTTTTTATGACATTTGTTCTAATTTTAAAAGCAATTATAGATATCGAGTGAGATATATAATTTTCAGTAATATATTGTTAGGCTTAAGGGATTAGGGGAGGCCTATGTCCGGCAGTGGCATCTAAAGGCCGATGATGATGATGATATCAGGCTTCTGATATTTAGAAAATTATTTGGGATTTAACGAGAAGAGTTGAAGACTATGCTTAGAAACAGACGTGCTAATAATTTGAAGCAAAGTAAATATTTTTCTCCCTGTAACCTTGAAGTATCTATGAGATAAGTGCGGTATAGAGCAAAATATTTATGCTTGCACAAAAAGTACAGCGACCGGCCAGCTGTTGCCTTAAAATCTCTAAATGCTAAATTGAATGCTAAATTAAATTAAATTGAATTCCATGTGAATATTTAATTTCAACCTTATCGTATATTCACGTATTTGGTAAAAGGGGATGATGCGAAAAACCTCCTTCCGGAACAAAGCGGGCTGAAGTCCTTAAACTCTACAGAATGATTGTATCTAAGTTATATAAAAATATAATAGTATAGATTACTCTAAAAGAACTTACGTAACGGGGTAGGCAGAGGAGTGTAGCAAACTCCCACGTTTCACGAGTTACACTTACGTCTGATGAGTCTATTGGCATACACCGGACACAGACTCAGACTCCGAGTCACAACTAGAAATCCTAAATTAGAAAAATTCAATAGTATCCGACCCGGGATTTGAATCCAGGACCTCCCGATCGGCAGTCGCGCTTGCAACCACTCGACCAACAAGGCAGTCAAAATAATAGATATATGCACAGAAAACGTTATTATAGAAGAGAAGATAAATTAATTTTCAGCGAACTAAAACCAATAGGGTATTGGGATCATTGGAAAACCCACTGAAGTTTAAAGATTATTAATTTAACCACGACCAATTGTTTGTTGAAAATGGATGAATTGTATAATCTGTTACCCGAGGCGCTCACGTCATGTCGTCGGTCCTTTAAGTTTGTTTACCTCGATTGTGTTTTATACAATAGCTATTGGGTTTCGTTGTCATTAAAATTATAGGAACGTGTATTTATTTTCTGGATAATTCCTTGAATTGTTCATTTTAATGCCTATAGTACATATGTACTTAAGCATTTCTATCAGATTTTAATAAAATTTGGATATGTGATACGGTATGAAATGGTAAATAGTAATGCTAGGAACACTGTTAAAATAAACGAACCTATGAGTATGACAGGTTTATTTGTGGGAAATAAGACGTTTAACAATAAAAGTAAATTTCGTAAGATATTGAAGTAAGGCTGTATTACACTAAGGTTCGTATTATATGCCTAAGCACGTGAAAGCTATGGTTGTATTATTTTACCAACAAAAGTTTTTATATTTGCCAAAGTTTCTGAAACCCACATCACTCTTCCGCATCGTGGAATTACCATGTTATGGCAAGCTCATTTCCCTGAAACATTAATCCTTTGAAGGAATACGTTTTGGCAATAGATGAAAGTACGCGCTGACGACTGAATGATAGAATAGTTTACGGTACAACGAACATGTCTTTGTAAATGTTCTTTTTTTATATGATTCACTTGAAAAGAAACGAAATAGACAACCCTGGATGTATTTCTTTTTGTGTACGATAAAGGATACATCCGGCTTATATAAACCATATCTGATATTTCTTATGTCGTTCGGAAGTGTTTGGTTTTGAATGAATCTCAAAATAGATATTTCCCGTGTTTTCGTATGCGTCAAATCCTTTGTATCTTTGTACCCTTGATTGGCTCGTTGTTCGAGTGATTGCAAGTGAGACTGCCGATCGGGAGGTCCTAGTTTCAAATCCCGGATCGGGTACTATTCAATTTTTCTAATTTAGAATTGCTAGTAGTGACTCGGGGTCTGGATTTGTACCCGATGTATGGAAGTACGCGTAGGTTCACCACCTATTCAATGGGACTGAAACGTAATCTTGAGTGTACTACACTCCTCTACCTATCTCTTCAAGGATTATAGATGTGATGTTACGTTTTTTAAAATCTTTTGTATCAATATTGTTTTCTTTATGTAGGTAATTAAAAAAAATAACGTTCTGTGTCGCAGTCCGAACTTTAAGCTGTGTCTGTTGCGAATTTCATCAAAATCGGTATAGCAAGTACGTTGTAAAATGCTGTTACTAAATAGACACAGCTTATAAAATCACGTTATTGGTGTGGAATAATTTACCAGAGATCCCCTAATAAATAGATTACAACCTACATAATTATTTAATTTACACCCAGATACAGAGAAAGTATTTACTTATACAAATCACACAATGACTTACCCTCAATGAGAATCGGATCCGTGACCCGGCTTAATCTAATTTAAACAATAAAATGCAATGGAATGGAAAAGTATATTTAAGTTGGAAATTATTTGATTGAGTGGTAAAAGCCTCAGCCTGAACCGAACCGCGCCTCATTAGACGCCCTCATGTGTTGCTGGCATAATTGATCATTCCACGCAATATTGGTCGGAGCCCGGGTGTAACCCCATGCGTATAAAACTATTCCCTCCCATGACTCGTAACTCATCCTCTGTAACGGTATTAGACGTTACAAGAAATAAGTAACAGAAAAATAAGTTTTCATATTCATTTCTCTAAACTTAACGAAACCATGGACAGAAATCTTGAGATGATTTCCTTTCTCAAGTCTATGCACAACTGCTGTAAAAATTTATAATACCTTAAGTTGAATTGCAGTGAAGTTCTCTTAAAAATATTATATCTGTATTTTCGCCTCCGTTTGGATATAAAGTGCTTTGCACTGAGTTGTGGTTACAAAAACGTAATATCGCCTAAGTTTACAGAAATTCGATAAAATGTGTTTGTCAAAGGCGAGAAATGTAAACTTTTTTATATTTTCAATAAGCAGATGGAACTTTTTTCAAAATAATTTCAGCAGCGACGAAAGTTAGAATTCAGTAAAAAAAAAATTCTCTCGTAACTCTTGGTAAAGATGAAACATGAATAAATCATGCAGTATACGACCCATCACGAATAATACATTAAATAAATATTTAGGTCTGTTTTCTAACAAATATATTACTTTATAAACATACATATTGTCGTACCAATGTCGTACAGAAATAAGAAATAAGAATTTCTACCAGCAACATCCCTGAAAAACTCAATTTGTCTTTTCTATATTCATCAAAGATGTTATACATGACTATCATTTTTATATCTGAAATTATTTCCTTCCACGACCCGAAGAATACTACCAATACTAATCGAGTATATGACTGTACTGTAACAAACAAGATCTTCACACAAGCCAGTTATAAATATATTTACTTGTGAAGAATAATTAAAACAAACATAGCATTATGCACTAACCCTCTACATACGCTTGGCTTGCTCATGAAGAGGTGATATGAGGACATAGCCTCGACCCATATGATATCCTCATCGCTCAGAAAAAATGCTATGAATCATAAACAACGTACGCTTTCGAGACTTCCTCGTATTCATAGCTATATGTCTATCTACTAAACACTCTGAAAGACAGCACGTCAGAGCTGTTTTACATCAAAACTAGGATAAACTCCATCGAACTGTCTGATCAGATGGTATTAACGTCACCTAAAATTACAGTTGAACGGAGTCAAATCATATTTTTTTTCCCGCTATTCACGATCACAGCTTATTCAACCGTAATTACTGTTAAAGAATTGAGCCCAAAGATAATTTTTTCGCCAACAATTTTTTACACAACTGTTGAAGATTTAAGCGTACTCATTTATGTATTGTCTAAAAGAACACAATTGTTGTGCAGTGTCGCTCTCCGAGCAGATAGTGCGACAACAAACATTGCGCCGCGGGATATTTGCTACGCGGCTGTACATCCTTGTCTGATAATGGACGAACGGGCTATGCGCGATTTAATAATATATGTTGGGACGTCTAACACAACCATTTGATTCACAACTAGGAAGAGCCTTTTTTGTGCTAACCACACAGCTGATAAACTTTATTTCATATTGCTGTTGTCTGTACCTGTCTCGGCGTTTAACCTGAACTTGTTAATACATAAGAAATATATTTCATTGTAATAGTACATAGAGTTTTGGCGAATCAATTAATATGTATATTTTAAATATTTAAACATGTGTATAATTTTAATTATACGCCCACACAAAAAAGACTCCAGCCCATGACAGAAATATTGGTCCCGGGCGAGAATCGATTTCGAAACTCCTAACTTAGTTGTCGGCGTTGCTAACCACTTCACGAACAGTGTGGTCTAGCTTGATTTTAATACTAGTAAACATCAATAACATTTCCTTTTTTAATGTTATATATATTATCATGTTATACATATTTTGTCACAACGTATTTCCACTTTCACGTTCACATAAAGCTCGATGTATCGATGTTCCATAAAGCGACTTTATAGTTCGTTTTATCTTAACGGTCAACACAAAGATTTCCCGCCAAACACTTTCCGGGTTCCATTCTCCACATCATATTTGTTTCTATAGGCATCAATATAAAAAAAAACCAATTTTAATGTATACTGTGAGTAACACAATTGTTTTTTACATAAACAACGTATCATATAATCTCCAAACATGATGTCTGTGTTGTGAATAAGGTACTAGAGACGAACGAAAGATAAATAAATAAACGGACACACAACAAACATATTCACGGTATTATATAAATATCGTTCGAATATTTGTCTGGCTAAGAATCACAGGCTATTTGTGAAGCAATTCGCTATTGTCGGTAATAAGCCGAACAGTGCTATCAATATTCTTATGTTAAAACACTTATGTTAATCACATTAATTCCAAACTTTATAGCAATGATATGAACGTTTAAATGAGGCAATAATTAATAAATTTCCACACATTCAACTTTTATTACGGAAAATTATAATTAATATTTTCACATTAAATCACCAATAATGGATAGTTCGTGACAGTCATTTTTACTTCAGCATTAAACAGGCTTTTTATATTGAACATAGGGTAAGCAGATGGGCAATTACAAAATGTGATGCTGCCAAAAATTTATATACATATGTGTAACTAGTTCTAAGTAATCATATAGTCGACTTTTTATTGCAAATCCTAAGTATATAGGATAGGATACACGTGTTCAGAGAAAGATTGTACTATTTTCCTATGTATTTGCTAACAAAGCTAAATATTGACATAAATGTCTCACTATGAAATTCCGCATGCAACCACTTTTCTCCCGTGGTTAGACAAGTCCTATCTCCGCTTATGTTTCGTAGTAAATATTCTCTGCAGCTGAGAGATTATTCGTATCTTTCATCTTCAAGTAAGATAGTGTTGGCCTGTATTTATATAAAAATGCACTATGTCTACTATCTACATAAAATTGTTTTAGACGAATTTTGAACGGAATAAAAAAAATATTTCTTAATCGAAAGCATGATGATTATTACTAACAAGAGAATATATGTACAAACAATTGCTTAATAATTTTGATTTCAGCTTTCCCCCACCTAGGTCTGAGATTGTACTACATTGCGGTAAGTTTAAAAATATATGTGCTGTATTAAGGATTCAAATTACTCTCTACCATGGTGAAGAAAAACATGGCGAAAAAACCCACATATGATAGAGTTTTCAACAATATTTTGTAAGATGTAAGGCTGCCACCTGGACCAGTATTGTAAACTATAGCACACATGATTATTCTAGAAAGAGATTAGTTCACAGCATTGGAAAATTAAATAGGTTTACGAGCATAACAAAGGCTGTATATATTGTAGAACAATATAATATGAAGTTAGTGCTCTAAGCTGTTTGTGGTTTTCAAACATATTAGCGTTGTGGCAGCTGAGCAACTGAACTAAACGCTTTAAGAATGATTGACTACTGCTACCAAATTTACTGTGTTCCATGCATTGTAGATCACGTTATTGTTAGTCAGTAGTTGCGGTCGGAAGTTATCAAGTCGGTTTGATAACTTCCGCAGAGGAACGTAGATACTGATTATTATATACAAATGTTAGGTATTGAATACCATATATTAATAAACGATATAAAATACTAAGCAATAATATTAGACGTATAAAGACAAATAAAATATTTAAATTATTGAGTGGATTTGTTTTTGTCTAGCAATATCACCGAGCTAAACACAAGACATCCTGGAAAAGAACAAACGTACTGACTTGAACAATGTAGAAAAATTTAAAAGTCAAATGACGTACACAGTACAGTCCTTGTGTTTAGAAATATTCATACTTGCATTATTCGAACATGGGGAAGCCTGTAACTCGCATATTGCTATACTATGTAAGAGTTTATTGGCGCACTGAATTCTAGGAAAAAGCAGTAAATAATTTAAGCGACATATGAAATTTAGATTCACACATTCTACAACGAAGTTTTAATGTTCAAATGTTAAAATTTGAATGTTACATGATAAACAAAAATTTCCTAAGTTGCCCATAGTAAATACACATATGTATATACATACCTATGTATATATCAAATGATGTTTCCAATTTGGTAAATCAGCCGAGAATTTTGTTATAGATACAGTAGGTATGCTTATTCATAAATGCTTAGGAAATTTGATCATATAATGAAGTAGCATCAGACCATCATGCTTTAGGGGTATCCATGATCCACCGTCTCCACCATCACCGCTAAGTCACCACTACAAAACATTTCTCATGTAACAGAGCATGTTCCAAAGTTTTCTATACTCTATTCCTCTAAGTACTAAGTAATAAATTGGTCGCCAACATTAACTTAAACAAAGTTTTAAGTTAACAGCGCGAGGGAGTTTCGTTTGGCGAATAAAATCCCGCGAAGCAGCCAACATTATGATGAAGAGATTCGTAAATGTGGCGTGTTAATGTACGCTCATAAATTATACGTAGCTGCAACACTCCTTAAGTTTCCTTGCCATATTTCAATGCCGTAGCACTGCTACGATAACGCGTCGTAGCACTTTCGTAGCAGCATAAAGTTGTTGCTGAAAGTACATACATATGTAGAGACTCTTAATATTTTATTTTACATTCCACTAGAAGACTTTTTCTACGTTTTCGTCCATCTCACCAAGTTGATAAAAAATAGCCAGATGACAAGGAATCAGTAGTGTATATTTTAATAAAAAAAAGTGCCTGGTGTTTGATTTATTTAGATATGTAAAAGGATATTTCCATTTAAAAGCAGTTCGTGGAGTTCGCAAAACTCTAATATAAGTTTCGGATCTTACCTAGTTCTTAATATTAATGATCATTTTGAGGTACCTGAGTGTTTAGACATGATAATAATCAGTAAAGCACTATACACTATGTATAGCTTATTTTCTCATGCAAAATTCCTGGCTGCCCCAGTTTGCCGTAACCGAGTTTGTAATCAAGTTCGATTCCCAGAGGTAAAAGTTGCCGACTAGTGGGTTTTGATTTGTCCAAACAGGGAAAAGCCACGGGTTTATTGTTTGTTGGAAGCTGCACGGGAGAAAACTACCGAAGTATATTTCAATAATTATGGTCGTATAGAATAAACAGGACACCAATAAAAACATCCGTAGTGACAAATTTGAAATTCGAATACATAGAACGCTTATTAAGCAAATTTGTTTGAATTTGAAGTTTGAATAGTTCTTCAACTGACGTACTAGATTCGTAAACAATCCAACTTGTCAAAAACGCCGGAAACGGATACAAGGTTCATAAAAGTACTTATTCAAGGTTTGTCCATTTCACTGACGATTAAATGTATTATTATAAATTAGTATTATATAGCGACGCCAGGTCCCTTACGGGGTAGGCAGCGACTCTAGTTTGTCAAATATTTCTGAGGTGTTTCTTCTCCATAAGGCGGTTCTTCTACGTACATAAAAAATAAATAATAATAATAATCGACCCATAGTCATTCCACTGTTGGAATATTAAGAGGGTTAAGGCCATAGTCTGCCACACTGGCCAAGTGCGGGTTGGCAGACTTCACACACCTCAGAAAATATTTTTTTTTTTTTTTATAACGACGTATATTGAACGATATTTATTTATTGTTCACATAGCTATTGTGACAGCGATAGACATATATACATGAAGCTATTCAATCAGTAGCAGCAGGGATGGTTTATACGCTCCGATGAACTACGCCACATGAGTATGAGGTTTGGGCCTTGAGGATCCCCTTTTACCCTGGCAGTTTTAGGCACTCAACTGCCCTCCGCACCAGATGTCGCAACTGATGTCACCCTGCCTTTAGACGCCTTTGAATGGTAAAGGTCAGTCACTCCCAGTTACTTCTATTATTTAGCCAATCTTTTATTGAACAATAAGCTTTTGTACAAAGTTTCTGTTCAGTTGTTCTCTTTGTAGACTAAGACTGAATTGATTTCGGAACCTCATTATATATTAGTACTGACTTGTCTATGAAATATTTACTAGTTACGTGAAGCTGATATTTTGGAAACGATAATTTTTTGCCTTTTCTACTTTTAGCGGAGTGGGCTTATGCATATTTTTTAAAGTGGTGTGTACATATTAACGTAATATCACGCCCGTAGTCCCCGAAGAGGTAGGCAGAAGAGTGTAATACACCCCCACGTTTCACCAGGTAAGTTTTAGACACTACTAGAAATTCTACATTAGAAAAATCCAATAGATCCCGACCCGGGAATTGAAGCCAGGAACATACGATCGTCAGTCGCGCTTGCAAACACTCGACCAACGAGGCAGTCAAGTATAATTATACGAGTACCTAGTATTCATGATTGAATGTGCATAATATACTTATGAGGATGTTGTTATGCCAATGTGACAACATGAATATCTTCTTTTAAGGATTCTATCTTTTAAAGATTATTTACAAGCTATATATCCATTGAGTGAACAGCCATCCTGTGCGAAATAAAAGGAAAGGTTTGCAGGATTGCATTGGTGTGGACTGATACTGCCGACTTGCGTTCCGTTCTAAACCGCAAGGTAAGTTGTAGTATGGTGTTATATTATGGGAGAAACTAAAATAAAATTTACTAGGAGTTGTTATTAAGGAGTAAATAAACTTAAAGTAGTAATAAGATATGAATTTATTTCGTTTTTTATTTAGTATACCTAGATTAATATTAATGTAGATGAACTTTGTTTTATAAATATTTTAATTATTATTATTATGTTACGTTTTAAATACTCTAGTTACTTATTGAATGACTTTGAATATATAGGTATGTGTATACCTAGATATGTTTTTTTCTAGAAATAAATCAAAAGTTATGTTAATTGTTATATCTATTTAATTAAAAAGCAGACTAAATAACACAAGTCTTTAACTTCAAATTATATTCAATTGTAATCTAAATTCACTGAAACTAAATTAGAAAATCACTTAATTTACATGAATATGAGAATACGTTCGGAAATGTCAATGAACACAAGTGCAGAGCAAGTTGAATCTAATTTTAAACATCAGTCGAGTTAATTTGCGAAATTTTCAATTCATTATTCTGTACGTTGCTTGTACGTGTGTAACAAGAGGTAGAACTTAGGAGTATGGAAATTATTTCTTGCCTGCGTGCAGTTTCGATCTTACCATTTATAATGTAAGGCTTTGGTCTTATAGTCGACATTCTCATAATATTGACATACTGAAGGTGAACTACCACTATTTATTCCATGTGGATCGTAAAGGCAAGTGGTGAAACTTGGAAGTGTATTACACACCTCTGGCTACACCTTCGGGGATTACAGGCATGAAGTGCCGTGCCATTAGAGAGGCCTATGTCCAACAGTGAACGGGAGTAGGCTGTTAATGATGATGAAGGACCTAGAGATACCGTTGCATTTCTATAAACGATGTTTGGCATTAAATATCTGTTTCTTAAGTAAGTTAAAGTACGACTATGCATTTGTTTGTAAAAGTTTTTCGCTCAGCTCGCTATTCGTTTCTCGTTTGTGATACAAAGCGATCCTTACTTCGTCATGTGCCGCTAAGTAATTAATCTATAGGCTAGATTTTACCGAATTAATAATATTCCCGCCCACAGTAGGCAGTGTTATCGAGATTCCCAGCTCTATTGTAATATTGAGCTAGTTCGGAATTTGTCTCGAGTTGGGAATTAACTATCAAACAATTGAATATTTGATTTATGGAACGCGAAACACTAAGTTTGTAGTGTATTTCGGTACTACATATTTTAACGTTAAGCTAATTACTTCTTCTGTCAGCCATCAATCTTACTAATAATCTATTGTTAAAAATGTAGTTAATACATATATACAGAGATGGAGAATAATTTGTCTATACCAATTAAATTATTCTTTCGCATAAAATACTACATATTACGTACTTTCGTAAATTACAGTCATATGACACATGTACCTACATATGTATGTGTATGTCTATGACAAACTACATACATGCAGACCACATTTGTCCTGAATCCATGTCAGGATTTGTAACTTACCACCTACTCTATGGTGGAACGTAAACGTAACTGGTGAAACATGTAGGTACTATCCTCCCCTGCCTACCTCTTCGGGACTTACAGGCGTGATGTTACATTAGTTTGTCTTAAATCGCATATGATTGACAAGATAAACGAGTTTGAATAAATATCTTCGATCGCCGACATAAACATATATCTACAGTCATGCTTATGTATGTGAGGTAAATATACAGAGAAGCTAACGTTGAAGAGTAAGCTTAGAAGTTCGCCTCGCTTTGTGACCTCGTAAAAATACTACGTTGGGAAAACAAAACACGAAAGAAGAATCGGAAACGATAAATAAGCTACTGCCTCACTGAAATGACCTCACTCTGCCATTAAGTTTGATTAGCTAAATCAATTAACATCATAATAACACCGCAGCTGGTTTTTACCTTACATATGTAAAAAACGGAACCAGGCCCTCCGGTCTCCGGCCTGCGGCTGACGATCTGCGACAGGCTGCAGGCAGATGTTGGATACGACAAGCCGAGGACAGGGCGTATCAATTGTTTACCTTATTCCTGGGGATCAGAGTTCAAAAACAGCCGAACGCGCTTCCGGATCACTTATGTATTTTTAAGGTACATAGTGATGACCATTTTTATAGGTGGAATAAACTACCAAGAGAACCTCCAGACATATGTATATCCATTCGCATAGTATTAGCATTTGTTTTAATATTATGCGCTCCTTATGCCTTACATAAGTTTTAAAGAGTATAAGCAAATATGCAACCTTTTATCATTTCTATCCCAGCCCTTAGCCCTATTAGGATTTGATTCAAAATGTATGGACTGAGCCGGCGTAGCCTAATGGTTGAATACCTGATACATAATTGCAATAAAAACAGAAACTCAATAATTCAAAAAACTCCATGTTTTTATTTTAATGTGCAACAATTTATGACGTAACTTTTAATTTAAAATACATATGTAATAATTTAAAACTTTCCTTTATAAAATATTAGATATACAATATATATTTACGTAGTATGTTTCGTTCCTATAGCAATGCACAGTCCTATTCCGGGCTTTGTGAGAGCACTATTCTTACACCTCGCTATGATGGATCTGCGGAAATTAACGTCCAAATATTAGATAGACCGCTTTTCCCGAAAAGTAACGAAGTATATTTGGTGTATCAAACAGTTTCATAAACTCGGTAGACGCGACCAATAGTGTCATAAATTTTTTAAGTTGTATAAGCGCAGCTGGCCTCCCAACACAGCGTAGCGTTAATAATGGGCTGTTTCATAATTTTGATAAAGAATTTAAATCCTTTGAATTTCTGCGCTGATCTGAATTACAAGTAGTAAATCTACAACAGAAATTAATAGAATTTAGAATTTTGTCCGGTTTCGATACTCATTTTAATTATTCTTATCATTTCAAATCAATTTCGATTTTCTTTAAACATCTTCATGTACGTACGCTGTGCGATGTTAAATAAATCTCAAGGTCAAACCTTGCACATGCATGGCTCAAACCTGAACATCAGCTACTTTTTCCATCTTCATGATCTTCATCATCATCGGCCTACTCCCGTCCACTGCTGGATTTTTATTGTTCGAGTACATACATTGTGCGTACATTAGATTATCTATAATATACACATCGATATCTACCTATTAGCCAGTAGCTATTTATTCCGTTATGACCCTGACGTCTACAGCGGATGTTAGCTATCGTGTGCAGCGTCTACAGTGGGTCTATGGCGGATGTTAGTTATTTCGTTTCTCAAAGAAGAAGCTCACTCAAAATAAAGTCGCAAGCGATGGATACGTACACGTGTTTGTATTTATAATAATACTATTTAAATACTATCGCTAATTTTATTATTTAAGCAATGACTTTAAAAAAATTATAAATGTTTTTATTATAGCATATGAGAATTCTTTTTATTGGAGTCCAAGTTATCTTTGCAGCAAATTTAAAAAATCAGGAAGGTTGCTCTTAAAAATTGCTGGCTCGTCAGCATACACACGAAGAGTTACTTACATATATATGAAATCAACTTGGAAGTAATAATCTACTATCGACTAATATTACCCTTAGTATACATAGTTTATAAAATCCACAGATCAAAATCCTGCTCTCTACCTACCGCGTAAAGGACTTGGCGTGAAGATATGTATATATGTATGTACAAAGTCCACAGAACTTAATAAACTGTGCAAAACCTTTTGAACCTAAACTGATAACTCATCTACCAAAATTGCTTGCTAAGAAAGACTTCGGCCGCCAACTTGAATCAAGATATCGCTGCCATGACTGAGTATGCTTTGATAAAGGTTTCCACGCCAACAAAAATAAAACAAATTCCTTACTTAGTCTTTGTGTTAGGTAGAAAAAAAAAAATTAAGTCATCTTAGCTTACGTTGTGCCAGCTAAGACTTATCCAATTAATTAGTGCCTGTTAAACAAAACTGTATATTTCCTTAAATTCTATTGAACGCTTAATTTATTTACAGCACAACATACAGACGTATGTTTTCAAATAGTTAATATTTCTATCCATATTGTAATAAGTCTCATCTTCAAACCTTTTACTACTCTTTTGCGAGAGTTATCAAGCATGTAAGCTTCTTTAAGAATGGTACATCTTCATAGCTTAATAGTTAAAAACTCAAAAATTCATAAACTCAGAAGTGAACACTACGCATTCGAATAGGCTCCTGGACTGAAAGGACAAAAAGTAGATCACAAGACCAGCAATGATAGTAAACACGAACATAATATAAAGTAATGAAAGCTATCCTTTAGAATGAATGTACATATCTGTGATACTGTTTCCTAAAAAACTTAATTGGACATATGAGAGTTGGTCTACCTTATTACCAGCCCTTAAATGCTATTGCACCAAACTAAAAAAAGATGAGCCACGTAGTCGAAAAGCGTAATGAGTACTCTACAAAAGTAGAGTTAACGAAGAACAAATGATGAGTTTTGCCTTTATTTCCACTCATCAAGATTCGTATTATGCAGCAGAACTACCTTATACCTGCGCGCGGCCAATTTAAACCTACTTATGAGAAGAACATCTGTTTTTCTTTCTACAATGATGAGACCCACTTATTTCACTTTGTCTTTCCATTGACATAGTTAGATATCTCTAAGAAAGCCTACAACTCAGGGCTGGTACTTTTTTCATTTTTCATATGATTTTTTAAAATTATGATGGGTTTAGCGTGTATCATGTCACTGACTACTGATACAACAGAACGGAAGTTCGTGCAATTTGATACTGCGGTCTTGTTATTGAACGTATTCTATATTTAAATTTTTTCGTCTACTATTTTTAATTAATTTCGGTTATGTTGTAAAATGGTGAATCATACTGAATATGTTTAAAAATGTAAATGTAAAATGCATGTTCACCTAATAAAAAAAATATGTCGGCGGCAACCCTACAATAGAGAAACCTTGGCAGACATGAACTATAGACGCTCATCTATTAGGTTTCCGCTTTGAGATCGACTTCTCAACTTATAACTATCGCGTGGAACATGAGCGCTTTGTTCCAATTTAAATACTCTACTTAGTGTAGGTTACGTAACGAATAATGTTAGTGGAGTGGAACTGAGGTGTATAAGACTAATATTCCATTAATAATGCAGTCCTGGATGCATCGCCTACTTGTAATATGTTTGGGGATGAGTGGAAGAAAGTTTTATCTAAATGTATGGGTTACTGTGAACGAAATCTCTTACGTAAGCCATGAATTTGTTTTTTGTTTCCGTGTTATTATTAGTGTTATTTCTATGTTATGTTATAAATGAAACTAAGTTGTATTACCGTTTTAATTGATATATAAATAAGTAATTACTAGCATCAGTCTTGGTATGGCGTGATACTGCAACTGTAGCGAATTTTCACCCATATTCTCCTTGTATTGATTCGTGTGCTTTTGATTGTAGAACTTTAGAATGTATTCGTAGTCTTAAAGTAAAGGTGATATCTTTTAATTTCGCTTTAATAAAATGACAGTGACGGGGCCGTTTCGAGTCAATCCATTTCCCAGCGAGGGTTTACAAGTAAAGGTCTGCGAGGTCCATTTATAACGGCCACTGTTTCATTCTTCACTCCGCAGCCATCGCCGTTATTTATTTCCAGGAATTCCTTTGCCACACACAGCTCTACAGAACGACGAATATCTTTTAGCACGGGTTAAATATTAATATTAATATACCATCCCGTAAGGCCGATCGCCAAATATTTCTATCCCTAACGACCTGAAGTGCTTCTTTCACATTAAATTGTTACATTTTGCTGCAAGATTTTCAATCGTGTTGTATTATTGGCGGTCTTATCGGTAATAAGTGATTTCTTCCAGACAACTATCTCTATAAGATTTAGAGAAAGTAAACTGCAGTGCAGTGCACAGTGCATGAAAAAATATATAGCAATAATAATAAAATAAAGGCAAAATAGAATATTAAATAAATACATGAAAGTGAACAATAAAATGGCCAAGAAAGAAAGAATTTATGAGATGTTAAAAAAAAATACCTTGGTTAGAGTTTTTCAACAAAACTATTTTTCCAATGAATGAACCGATTTAAAAAAAATGTTGTGTTTTAAAAGCATTTTTTCATTGCTAGAAAAAAGGTGTTTCGGATAAAATCAATCCTAAACAAATCTCTAAACAAAAAGGTGAAATACAGATTTTAAAACATTTGGGATGACAGCAATAACTTTCCAATTATCGAAAATTTTAGACTTTCATAGTGAAGGAAGGGACAAAACTAAAATTTTCGTTGTTGATCATCTGAGACTCTTAACATAACAGGACGCTTGCGTTTCTCTGAAGAGGTTGATAAAGGAATGTAGGATACATCCACAATAAACCAGTAATGTTATACGTCCCACAAGGGAATAGGGAGTGAATCTCAAACGCTGTTAGCTAAACTAAAGGATTGTGTGTCTTTTAAAGAGTAACAATCAGTGTTGCCGGCGATTCCATTACTAGAAGAACAATCTGGCAGAGAAGTAGCAGGTAAAATATTTGCTCTCCTTCCGTATTTGAAGAGTTACTTTGCTAAATATATTTTTGAGGCTGCCACCCAAATATGACAGAAATATTATTAAGTAGTAACATGGCCGTTCATGTTCTCTGCCTACTCCGTGAAAGATGTGACGTGATAATACAGACAAAAATGAACAATTTCTCTAGTGCATAGGAACTTTATGGCTGTACGAGAAGCTCAATCCACAAATATGTAAAAACTGGTCTGAAAAGTGTTACAGATCAGAGGTTCAATTTTCGTGCTAAAATTTACTCATTCAATGGATTATACAAACTAACTCCTTCCGTTATCGCGTCGTCAGTCAGCCCGCAATTTGTTGTTCGATTTATCACTAATCCTCAAACTCCTAAGCCAACAATCCCAAGTTGTCTTGCAGTTGTTCCCGGGAGCGCAGTGAAGTCAACTGGTCAACCGTATGACACTATATTTTCTATAGAGCAGCAGATATCATCGAAATATTTGACAGATTTTTAAAATCGCATCGCAATTAAAATGGTAACTGTAAGTGTTTCAATTGGGCTATTTAAACCGAAATATTATTTAAATTTCAATTATTTACCTTTATCTGCCAACCCGCATGTGGCCAGCGTGACAAATACAGCATTAACCGTCTCAATGTGAGATAAGACTAGTGTCCAACAGTAGAACAATGAAAAGAGTCGGAAAATATATCAAATAGAATACCTAAAAATCAAACTTCAAAAATTGCCTGCAAATATAGTAGGTACTGATTTTATTCTTGTAATTAGCACAGTTATAATAAAATGACCATAAATAAATATGGCGCATTTCATTTGATATACATACATCAGATCGAAGTAAGTTTCGTCCATAGACAACTTTTCATTTTATTTGGAAACAAATAATATTGATTAACATAATAAATAAGCATATAATTGTAAAAATCAACAAAGTTTAAACGGAACGATATGATATTTCATAAAATAGTACAGCAGAGAAGGCTGAAGCAATTGAATTTTAATTATACAGAGAAAAGTTAAAAATATGAAATCTCAAAACGAGAATCTTCAAACATACACCAGCGCTTACACTCAATATGCTGATCGGTATCGCCAAGTGTTTACCGATAAACGTCTCCGGGCGTAAATATTTATGCGATGGAAGGTATTTTATATAATACAATTTTTCAAGACAGATTTACTCGGAACTGACGCGTAAATAATAACAAGGCTTTACGCGTTAAATATGAAGAGCTGTAGATCTCTTTCAATCAGGAACCTTAACAGACTTACGAATTATTCCAGACTGCGTTACGCATGTATTTTACAGTATTCAATTCAGTATTCAAACATTCAATAAACTTATTGAAATTTATATACACACATGTATTACTTAACACTGGGCTTAAGTGAACATAACTATTAAGTTAAAATTATGTATATGAAGTTAAGGTTAAGCGAACATTACTACTAGCCAACGGGTAGTGCGTTCGATTCCTATCGAAGTCAAATATTGTTTTAATAGGTGCAAGACTGCTGTATAGGAGCGTAAAAATAGTATCATCATCTGATGATGATGATACTATTGTAACAATGATTTGTAGGTAACAGGGCAACAAGGTAGGCTTATAACAAATCATTGTTATCAGCCTACCCCCGTCCACCTTTGGACATAGGCATATCCAATAGCATGCCACTGAGCTCGATCTCCAGCTCTTCGTATTCAACCGCTGCTAGGCACTTTGTGAATATCATCACTCTACCTAGTTGGAGGTAGGAAAAGAACTATTCTGTCTATAAACCGTCCTTCGTAGCAAAGTACAAATTTCATCACGATTCATAGTTTATTGGATCTACTTCGTTAGGACCATTGCATTGCTTTGAAAATCCTTCATTACGTAACGTATCGCCAATGCGATGTTCAAATTGAATATCCTCATTGATTCAAGGCACGAGAATCAAGAAAATACATTACAAAGTGTAATGTATGATAATACCGAACATTGTCATTCAAATATCACTTTTACAATCAGGTCACATACGTACCGAGGAATAGAAATAGTACACGAAGAGCGTTCGTTCCGCACTTTTGTAATACTTTACGGGTTACCTATTGTGGCCGAAAATACGGAAGGAACAAAATCAGAAATGGATGATAAAATTCATTGCTTGATGTATGATAACAATTGAAGATTTGATGAAGCAAAGATTAATAACATATGTAGTCAAGTTCAAGAGTGATGTAATGTGATATTAATGCTTGAATGCCTTTTTATTTCTTATAGTCACGCGTTCTCGTGTTCGTATCTAAGGAAACCCTTTACCCATTAACGACATTTAAATGTGACTTTCAATGTGACATCTTTGATTTCTTCTTATAATCTACCTCACCTGAACTGGCATTATTCCCACGCCATTTCTGATTATGTACATAGTTAAATTGAAGAATGCAGAGCGTTTACGTATAAAACGGTAGCCTCATTTATTAATTATTTTATATCCATAACATCAAACCTGTAATCCCGAAGGATAGGTAGACCAGTGTAGTACACTTCCACGTTTCAGTATATAAATTTACCCTTCATCACGGAATAGGTGATATTTTTAAATAATAATAGAGTCGGTTGGACTATAACCTGACTTAATGGTAAACGAGTTTAGCCTAGATGTAGTACTAGTCTAGAAAATGCTTTCTGCCTTTGTCTTGAGTAATTCTAGGTTGAATGAGTCGGGAAATTTATACACCAGCAGGGAGCTCTGATTCTTGGCAGTCTGAAACAGAAACGATTTAGCGGGATGCTTCGTCCTGCACAGAGGAGTGTCTACAAGATATAGTTGGTAGCCTACGTACATAAAGA
>DWME01001034.1:0-27497 GCA_018244795.1 Parelbella ahira ahira
TTAATTTTTAATTTTAATTAACATATTTACTGTAAACTGCTTTTCCGGGCAGGACGGCGTCTGCCAGGTCCGCTAGTATTCTTATATATACTTAGTCTTTAAATATACGTACGTCAACTAATTTGAAGTCAAGAAAAGAAAAATTTTAAAAACCATACCGTACCATATTAAAAACAAAACGCTTTAAAACACATGAACGCACTTTTTTTAAATACGTTAATTAAAGTATACTAATGCTTTAAAAACATTTGCATGTAAAAAACTGGTGAAATGTGGGGATGTACTACACTCGTCTGCCTACACTTTCGGGGATTACAGGCGTGATGTAAGGTTTTTTTAATGTGCCCTGCTTCTAAAATGATTGATTACTGTTTGAACAAATTTGTCAAGCTTGGATTAAATAAAACGTTTAATAATTGTACCGTAATATCACAAATGTTTTGTATCCGTTTTTGTTTCGTCAGATTTTAGAACACGAAAAGCTGTGGCTTCTAGTGAGACATCAGTAGTTTTCGTGTATGTACGAGTATGTTATGAGATTCAGATAATGTTTAAGCCATTTTCCATCATCTTGTGCAATATGATCCATGCGTTCCTCAATTGTGGTTGATAAGTAAGACATTGCCACGCATTTTTATATATGGTCTGCAATTATAGAACATTTCCATCGACGGCGGTTTTGATATACTTTTTTATTTTTGCTTGGATTTATATCTAAACTAGAGAACCATATATGTATCAATTTCGTTATTAGAGATAATACTTATAGTAGCTTATTCTTATATTCATCTAACATACTTTCGTTATTGATGAATTCAAATATTAGACAAGAAAGATTAATAAGTAACTAATTATATTACAGTACATTTTCTAAAAAGAAACATTAAAGTATGTTGTATGGCTTGCCCTCATTTTCTTCTATACAAATATTTCTTCAGACGGTTTTGTTAATATTTTCATAAGCGTCTATGTAAAGTGTGTAGAAGTAATAAAGTCTATAGACGTATTTATGTATATACAGCGATGAAATAAAAAGTTATCTTCTACAATAAGTATACAATAGTTTAATTTGCCTGACGACAGCTCTAAAAACACAGCTATAATTGTCCTCTAGCAAGTTTTTTTTAAGTTATATTAACAGATTTGCGAACAATGTGATGTAAAAGAACGTTTAGTTACTAGGTTTCAAAAAGGTAAGAGCGAGTGTTAGAGATGGCAGGCATATAACTTAGATGAGAATATAAGGCGACTATGATAGTTGAGGCGAATAAAGTTTGTCAGGGTTTGGCGGTAGATATACATATTCTTTGTATAGCTCTATGGGAAATAGGCGTGTCCAAATGTATATCTCTTATTCGGTAGCGACTACTACTCGTACTGTAATTAGCAAAAGAAATACTTCGCTGTTCTGGTTCTATACTAATTCTACTACGTTAGTTCTTTTCATATGAACTGCATAACCATGTCGCTTTCAGTGACGATCATTTTATAATCATAATTTTTACTTTGTATACAAATTGGTACTTAATTGTTCTGTTTTTATATTGTAATCCTGAATTTTTTCACTTACATTGTTTACATTTATTATCTTTGCAAATTTTTATGTTTTCATCCTTTGTCTTTTTATACCTCGACAACTATCTTTTGGTTCTCTTTCATAATTTAGGCGACACTAATCTGGAATATTCCGCTGATGAAAAAGAGAAGTTAGAAAAGCCCCCTCTAAATAGACAAACAGATTTTTATTTTTAATTAACCGACTCCCCCGCGCAGAACATTTTATCCTTATTGAAAAAGTACTTTTATTATAAAAAGTGAATAAGCGTGCTCGTCTTTACTTTTCAAACTATTTAGATAGTAAATCTAATTAAAATCTTTTCAGCTCATTTCACGCTTTATGTATACCTACTATTAGTATGCCAGTAGAACTATACCACAGTTTATTTTCAGATATATCTACTACGTATTAAGGTCTTTCTATCCACATTGTTTTTAATTAAAAATGCACAAAAGCAAATCAACATGATCTTAATGGGGCTAAATTGGTAGCTGAATAAGTCCAAGCACCAGACATTTGATGAGAAGAACTTTCATCAATTTATTAACAAATTCTCCAAGATATTAAAATACCATCCAAACTTGCGATATTACTTAAAGTTGTTCAGTTTTTGGGCGCGGAGTGAATATAAATACGTTGAAAGGATCTTCACGGGCAATTTTGAGAATTGTGCGAGCTTCTCCGATGGCGTTTGAAATACTATGATTTGAAGTAACTTAGGCGTCAACAAACTTCCCTCGTCACGTTTTTCTCAGCAGATGTAGTAACTAACCTGTGTAAATGACATAAATTTAATAAACCTATTATTGAATTATAAAAATTGTTATTGAAGTTATTTTTAATTGTTGTTAAGAAACTTAAGGTTTGAAAAGTATAAGATATTCTGTGCGATCTTTATTATCTTCTTTCTTTGAACAAGACATACAATTTGAAGATTTTGTCAAAGACGGAAAACTCATACTGTACAGTATACTGAACAGCTTCCATGATGGGTACATAAATCGTCTTTTAACAAAGTTGGGTATTAAAGTGCACTTGGACGGTATGGTGAGTTCTGGGCTTCCGAGCAAAGTATATTATTCATCCATTGGAAGCGAAGTGAACTTAAAAAGTCGACTTGATATAGGTTATAGCACTTCTTAATTTTAAATAACCAAACTTAAAATATATTGTCATAGGGAGCTCGAAAACTAATAAAAGAGTAAGGTTATTTATGATAGCCGGTTACTGCTATCGTAGTTTGGGTGCCATTGTTGATGATAGAGGATCCATTTCATGTTTTATTTCTTTTAATAGATGTGAAATTAATAACATAAACGAAGTAGAGTAATAAAATTACCAGGAAATTCTAGTAATATACAATTTGGCTTTTCAAAGCTTACCAAAAAGTTTTTCACATTTCAAGGTTCGTTAGGTTAAATATACTTGCTTTTAAATACAAGCATTAATAAAATAAAAAAAACGCTTAGCTATAAGGCTTAAATCTATTGCATGTTAAATCAAAAAATTAGATTTTACGAGTAACGGTTGACGGCCCGGTCTTGCTATTACTGTATCATAATTTCATTTTAACATTTTGCAACGCGTATATTACCACACAGTGCTTGCACGTTTGTGAACAGTGTTGTAAAGCTAACATTAATATGTTTTATACGATACAATAAAGTGAGCCACCGTGAACATTGAAGAAAAGTTCAATTTCATAAATGACCGGACCTTTTAGCTAACGAGACAGATATTTATGAGTCATCGAGGCGTCTAAAAGTATCTGTTCTGCCAGTTCCTGTCTGAGCAAGTTAGGCTATTTTATGAGTAGAAAGTTAATAGGATAAGGCGTAACTTTGCGGAAATCCATTATTATAAAAGCTTTTGTAACACTTTATTATTACTATTGTTGTATTACTTTGCCTCCAAAAGCGTTTAGGGTAATATTATGTACTCAATTTATATGCATGTACAATTTATTTGTATGTACAAATAAACATATTATCATGACATAAATATATGAGAAAAGCAGGATTCTATTGCAAGGTTGTGCTACTTTAACTTATTTAACTCTTACTCCTTGTGACGTATAATACAAATATGTATGTATAAGGTCAAACGTGTGAGTAGTATACAGTCATTTTTTTGCCTATCTCTTCCGGGAAATATAGACGTGATGTTATGTTACAAGCTGGGCAGGAAAGGGAAATAGAGTTTGATGGGCTGATAAATAACGATTTTGACGAATCCCCTATAGTGGCCTTGGCATCAGGTTGGTTTTTGGAGCGTTCTCTTTTCTGAAAATGATAAATTCTGGAAGAATCTTCCAGATTTTGAAGATCCAATGACATCGTATCTACTCTAATTGACTAATTTTGTATTTAAAGAAGCTGGCTACATTGTGTTTCCGCTACGCTTTAAAAAAATATAAGAAAAAAAAGAAGTGGAAAAATATGTTTAACACAATTCTGGTGTTTCAACGCATCTGTTCTGACCTGTCCTTAGGGTCTAAGTGAGTTAGCGTAATTCAGAGGAACAGCGAAGCAAATGGAAGTTACATTGAAACAAAAGCCCAATTTTCTTCGGTGACTTTTGGTTGGAGTAATCATTTACACGAGTTATTGGGCTTTCTGGATACATATCGAAGACTGAACGCCCTCGTCTGTTACGAAATTGCACAAATGTTTATTGAAATATTCTTAACTACATATTTTCCCAATCAAAGCATAATAAAATTAGTATGAGCCTACAGTACATAAAAAATATGGTGACTTATAGTTGCAGTTGAATGTTTGCTTTGTACAGAATTATTAAATTTATTGTACTTCTCGTCATCTCGGCGTATACGAATCTATTGTCTCATTCGTTCTTATACAAGCGGATATGTCTATCTCTATCGTTTTATTTTACGTTCAAATGGTACTTCAAATGTAATGTAGCTAGCAACTGTCTCACTCGTCATTTAATGACAGTAGGTACGTGCCGCATTTCAGCCATTTTGATCCGCCATTTTGGCCTCTCAATATACATACATCTACGTAGGACAATTAGCGATAAGATTCTTTAAAACTCATAAAATTAGATACCCTAATGAAGCTAAGTTATATTAATTCTAAAATAAAATATTATTGGTAAGATTTGATGAAGTTTCGAATGGAATTGAAGATAGTCGAGCCGTCGTGAACAATATAGCTGAATCAAGCCGTTTGAAAACGTTTAATCAGGCGCTAGTCCTTTAGTATTCAATATTAAAATCTTTTGAATAAAATTGGAAAGACCAACGATTTTCACCTTTAAACACTTTCTGATTAAGCCCGGTGGGGGGTGTCGGAGCGACACCATTTGCATTTTGGCTGGATTAAAAGACGGATCGGCGTCTAATTGAGTTTCCGCGGTACGACGAAGGCCGGAGGGCGCAGTTAGGTCGAGGTTTTACTCGTAACTGATGATATCACAGCTCATTGTCAAAGCTATGAGAAAAGTTTTTACCGGTTTTGGACTAATTGGTAGCAACCTTAGGTGAACCTGATAAGCTACTGTCTGTAATATTACTACTTTTACCAACCATAAAACTGAAAGTTTATCAGTGATATTCTATTCAAATTAACATTGATTAAATAATCATACGATGTTGTATTTATTTAATCATATGTATTTGATATGACTTTTTTTGTATTGAATTTTGACATTAATTTAACGTTCACCTATCATTTGATCACGGTTTTAGATTGACAGGCACATTAAAGAATAAACTTCTAGTAAGAAATGGACGGCTTGTCGGAGGGCGCTGATTGTGAACGCTGACAGCGCTGATAAACTAATAGCAATCATGTTTAATATCGAACGATGCACAATTTCTGTCTCTAGGAGCTCGTTGATTAATAGAAGCTTTAATTTTTTTTGCATTTATGGCTGTTGAAAAGAAATGAAATCATAAATGTAGTGTATGTGTGTGTTTCAGAATAAAAATTCTCTCACAAACTAAATTTCAAAGATGACGACGTTCTTAGAGAATATAAAGCTTGGTTCATTCCTTGACTTTGGCTGATCAGTAAAAAAATGTACATGTCCCTTTTAACCTTTGAAGATAAACGATCACAAGCCGCTTCCCCCAGTTCGTAACACTTGTACCGGAAAAAATATTAACCTATTTACTACAAAAATTTTGTACATGAATTTTTTTCGTCTTCACTTTGATAAAAATATTTTTCGGCAACAATTCGAGAAAATTCACAGGAAGCTACATTATTAAGTTACGATGTCGATGGCACTGAAATTTGAATTTTTACCCAAAAATACCAAATTCCAGAGCAGTTCGACGACGAGTGGAAAGCGAACGCTCGATCTCCAAATTGGTTGCTCGTTAAGATGCAACACGTGCTTGGATTTCTAAAAATTCTTTCCAAAATATTACACTTGTGAAGATTAGGTATTTTTTGTAATTATCGCATACTGGGAGACAAAAGAAGATTCCATAATATTGGTGAACATTATTAGCGTCTTGTAGGAAGATATGAGGAGAAGAGATAAAAAGAAAATAATTTCCATATGATAATATTAGAATTTAATATGTGTTTAACATATTATCGATAATTGTTAAGGTTAAAAAATGATAATGTAAATATGAAATGAAAAATTATAATTATGGACCAATGAAGCAGTGATGACCAAATTTTAATGACAAAAAATACATATTAAGCACCGAGTGCCAAATTTCACATATACTTAAATGTTCGATTGGATTTATACATTTTCGAAATGTTATTCAAAATATAGAAATTATTTCTGTTTAGAGGTATTTAAAGTATTTATTCATTATTCCGTATTTGAATTTCAAATGAAGTGTCACTGTTTTTCGAGTTTGTTTTCATTACGAAGAAGAAACGTCTCAGGGCACCCTATAGCAACAATTATTATCAACAGTGATAAATGAGATTTGGTTAGAAGACGAATAACGGTGTTCAGTTGTGTCGAAATATTTGTGTATCAAAAATAAACGTTCCCATTCTCCAACAGATTTGAATAAGACCGGAACTACAAAAAAATAATTTCAGATCTCTTCGAAATCAAACGAACTGCCTATTCACAAATACAATCTGACGCGACCGCACGAGACCGCAGTTGATTGTCAACAGCAAATGAATTGGAGTACGGAATTGAAAAGGAACGACAACAACGAAACATTTACTCAAAAATGAACTGTTGGAAGCATTAAGCGAATATAAATATACCTACTATTAGATGTTTTGGTGAAGAAGTTCTTAGACTTCGACGACTTACTTCTTAGATCGAAGTAGTATATCTAAATGATGAGTAAAATTGACTTACTTTGGGCTGATGAGATTTTGATGAATGACTTTTAGTGGGAATATTTTGTAATAAAGGTATAAGTGTTGAAAAATAATTTAATTAACTTGAAACTGTGATTGAATCAAAATTATCTGTAGGTAAAATTAGTAGTTAGTCAGCTTTATTCGCTTGACATTTTAGTATATAAGAACGTTCTCAGTAACCAATGTCGTTCCAGACCCGTCAGGAACATAAGTTAATAGATTGTTCGAGTCTTTGAAACGGAAGAAAGCTAAACAGAGCCATTGATACGAAAAGCAGCTGATGCTCACGTCCGTTCCAATTCCACAGACAGTATGTAATACTGTTTATTTTTGAAGTACAACTAGTGCCATCTATTGTGGGATAAGGATAGATAAGAAACGTAGGAGTTAATAAGTGAAAAATGTTAAAACATGAATATGTTACGAACGATAGTGCATTTCAAATACTTATACGGTACATGCTGGTAGAAATAGCCAGAAATATCTGTTGAAACCAACCGTTAATTTTTGTTTGAGGTGGCTTAGAAAAATGTTATGACAGCGGAAAGCCTTAGGAAACAATAGGGTAAATTGTATCTTAGATATTGTTTCAACAAGAATTAGGGTAATCTGATCAGAAATCAGGCTACGGAACAAAAAAATTTTACAATTAAATCTCTGTCAATCCTTTAATTGCTATATAAAGAATATATAGAAATAAACAATACTTTTATAAGAACAATTATGAATATTAAGAATATTCTTTATACCTAAAGAATATTCTTTGCTGGAATTGTCTATATCAAGTGTGAGCATTTTAAAGTTACTTTTGCCTGTAAACCCGTTGAAAAGCCTTGAAAGCCGTTTTAAAGCCCTGTGTTTTGTGTCTAACTCTCTTATTCTTCTAATCAAAACCCATATAGCAGAAACGTTGATGAATTCCAGATATTTAATGGTTTAAATTTTTATGTCCGCTTTTGATCTCTTTTCTGAACGTTTCTTTGATCAGAGAATAAAAATTTGAATTATCACATATTGTTACGTGATTCGTGGTGCTAAGAATGAAGAAATAAACTATTCTGTTCATATAAACTGAGTAGTACGTTCTATCGCAAGTCAATCAGCTAACGATGCGATGGACACTATCTAAACCGACAATAATGTTGTGCCGGATCAAGACAGGCGATTGACGTGAATTGTTCAGGTTTCAACATGTGTGCGTGTTGTTTAGATATTGTTTACGTAACTGTCTTAATTGTGGGTATGTATAAATGATATTAAATTGTATCTAGCTCAGTTTAGTCATGGGTAGCAAGGGTACCAATGAATTGGTGAAAAATGTAAATTTTGACAAATTTAAAAAATCATGAATTTAATCTGGTATTTGTGGCATGTTTTGACATTTAAATTGATACACAAAACTACGAATTACACTTCGAAGTATGCTTAAAATTCGACAAGGGATTATTTTAAAATTCCCTAGAAATGTATACAAACAAAATTAACAGTAAGTTAAATGTGGTTAAAAAAGCCAATGCCGTTTTCCGACATGCTTTGCAAGTATATTTCATTGATTAAACAAAGAATTTTTCGTAGTAATTGTGTTAGAGACGTGACAATGCAGTGTGAATCATTACATATGCAGAAATAGAGGATTTTTTTTTTTTTAACAGTTTCCGCGTATTTGCTAATTTCGGTAACATTCTACATCTAACATACGCCTCTAATGTATTAACTTTGCCTTAATTTTATTATTTATCCTTTTTGTATTTTAAGTTATCAACACGGATTATGGTACACTTCTTTTAATGAAATAATATAACAGAAATAAATTAATGTTATACATATTTTTACCTACATTTAACCGTTATATTGCTGTAGCACTAACATACCACATATTTCTGTGCGTGACGCTGTTCTGAACTCGCATTGTAGAGTCTCGGTTTGCAAGATAATATGTACATTCAGAATAGACATGAACTGTAGTCATATTAGATCGTGGATGGATGTTGTATTAATGTGTACCATATAGATGACGCTGATCTCACATTTGATATATAAAATTATTATGATTAACATATAAAATGAGATTGACCGCAGCATTTTGTCCGTATATTTTACATTTATTCGATAAACGTGTTATAATTATTATTTATTAATTAAGAATCGTAAGAAACAAGAAAATATTTATCTTAATCTAACTTAAATGCTGAAATTTCAAGTAATATTTCATACTCCGTACCTGGTGTAGATTGAAACCTGAATTTGGAATAGTATTTTTCCCGAAAGGTACCTAACATAGATGTTGTCGAGCCTCTCCCGTGAAATATGAGCAGGATACAGGATATTGTGTTACATGTTATACATAATATATATCGTCTCAGTCGCCTTCTAATAATGTCTTCTACATTAGGGTAGCAAGAAAAAATGTGACGTAAACGAAAGTTGTTTTGTCAGCTTATGTTGTGTTATTATCTTCTATCTGTAGTACTATTATTAATATGTCTGAAATAATTACCAATGAATGTTCAATTCAATTTCGTATTTCGTTTACAATCTCGTGTCTTTCATTGCTTACTCGATTGCAGCGCACCTATAGCTGAGCCTAAAATACTTTCTTTCAGATTCATTTTTATGTTGGTGATGGTTCTAGAGCAAATTTAAAACATTTTTTGAGTTGTTTTTAAAAAAATCACATATTTGACCGATGGAAGTCATTGGTTGTGAATAGTGTTGTTTACGAATATCACCTATAAATTAATAATCTAAAATTATGATGCCTATGCAAATTACATTTTTTGAAAACAATTGGTCATTTTTATGTAGTTGAAAGAATGTTGAAGTTGGTAGCATTCATGCAAATGATCCACTAAAGGTTATCCATAAAAATGAGGTCGTTTCATATGACAATTTATTATAGTGATATATCGTCTAGACTTTCAAGCCTCTTGAATTTATCATTATGTATAAAGTGCTTTACAATAACCATTATGTTTTAAGTCCGTCACTGATATCAATTGTTTTAGTTTTAGTCTTTGATTTGTTACTGTTTTGGGAATTCAAAAATAAGTAGTATGCTCAAAATAAAAAGGGAAAAATTCTCTCAGAACTGATGCTAAAGTTATATGTCAAGTTAGGTAAATAAATGAATGTGTTACGTGGAAAAAGGGTGAGAATTTGAGCCGAAACGGAACATTTGGCAAAAAGGTGTTGAAGAGGTATGCTGAACACACGTTTTAAGTTCGGCGAGAGTTTTCGTGTTCCCTTGACGAGAATGTTCTGATAGTCGTGAACGTAGAGATCGTTAAAACCGTGCCTTTTGTCAATGCCTCATTCTAATGTACGTACCTAATACCTATAGTGAGTTTTGACGTAGTTTACATGCTTATGTTTAATCATCGTTGATGTTTAAAAGTGTAGTCTTAAAGAAGCCTCGGATTCCGCGTTTTATGTCCGTGTCGTGTTCCGTGTTTTTTTGCTTTTAACTGTTAAAATTTCACTATATGATTTTACTCGTATTTTCTACATATAATTTGGCAAATCCTTTGACAAACCTTTTATATGAGGCTTTATGTCTATTACCGGCCTAAAAGTTGGAAGGATCAATTCCGTAAAGAGATTAAATATATACGAGCTATGAATGCTAAAGGTTTTAGGTTACTCCACAACTCATAAACAAGTATTAAAAACTGAATAACAACTTTTATTATAATATGAGTATGAGTAATACTTTTAGTAATCGTCGCCGTCATTCCTAACACTCTTCCATTGTTGGACACGCTATAGGTTCCTGTGACGTTTTTTCTTCGACGCCACAGCAAGTGACACTTAAGCATAATAACGCATGTATTTATAAGGAGTTGAGGCACCAGGATCATAAATGACGATCACCGGGATAAAAGGCTAAATCTGAACCATTGAGTAATCAATTCATAAAGCAAAGAAATAAAACAGGCGAGATAAAATATGAGTAAACAGTGAAGCATATATGAATTCAAATGTTTATTGCATCGTTTGATTCTTCTATTAGTAATGTTAGTGCAGGTATGGAATGCAAATATTAATACAAATATAGATACAGAAAGAATATTTACTGCAGATATTTGTGTAAGTTATAAACTATTTATTTAGTGCAGGTATATGTAGGTAAAGCCTGTTTAACTCTCACGGTAAGGTATGTTGATTAAGGGCGTCGCCACTCTTCACCGGTCATTCGACATTAATTAAAAGGACAGTATCTGCCCCTTTTAGCATAAAAGGTGTCACATAAAATGGCCGACGTTACACAAATTGGCGACGCTTGGGTGAAATTAGTTGTGATTTATGCCGTAGCCTGATTTTTTATTACCTCGTTATAAAATTAACTCTAATTTTTAATGTGCCTGAAATATAACTTTATTGTCGAATTTGCATGTTACGTTTCTATCAAGTTTAGCGACTGTTACGGAACAGCTACAAATAGGATCAACGGGATTTAGTCATTAGGAACTGTCCGGCGCAGAATTTGCTGGACTTTGTCGAACGCTTACGATAATGACATGTTAGATTTCTGCTAAAATTAACAAGTTTATCTGTTACAAGTAGATACATTATTTTTATGTTGATATATTTTAAACCAAGACATGGAGTGTTTTATAAATTTTTAAGGTAGTTGTAAAATTAAAAATTTTTCCCGTTTCTTGCACAAACCTAACGTACCTAATGGAAAATGGCGAGTCTTTGTAAAATGAGTTCAGCGCTCGGTTAATTAATTTGGTGCTGATATTTATTTATGACTTAAAATGTATTAAGATCTCTTATAAAAATTAAAATGTGAAGTTTTCTGAAGTATATATTATCTGTATAGTCTGACCAACGTATCGTTTAGACAGAAACACATTTTCGTTTTCACGATATGTTTTTTTTGTTACACCTTCTAGACCAAGACACAGCTAAAGAAAACTTCTGCGTAATAGAAAATATACACGTGGGCAGTGGGATTGTAATCCCACATTGTAGTATTTGGGATGGAATGTGGGTTTGTATTCCCAAAAGCACAGTTCAGTGTAATATTTAATACACCGTACTGTGCTTTTGGGATAGACATAGCTTTTAGGCATTAATAATACCGTAATGATGCTATCAGTTTAATTATTGGGAATTACGAACTTGCCCACATGTGAATCAATTTTCTCAATTCTCACGTCAGGATTCCCTTGTTCCTTTTCCCTCTACCTCATAAACAATTGAACTTCAGCTATTCATACGTGTCACCTCCAAAGCAATAAAAAACCCACGCGAAAAACATCGTGCATGCGTGAAGCACGCACTGAACAGGTTTTATTGCTTATTGTTTTCCTGAAAATAAGATGTATTATTACAAACGCTGTAAACAACGTGGACGGACTGTAAATACTAGCTGTAAATATATCAGCAGGTTCTTATAGACTTGTTTACGACAGCAAATCTATCGATATCCCTTCAGATGGCGCTGACAGCGCAGCTCGTTTCGGAACTTGGAACTTGGAACTGATTTACATAATGCCCTATAATACTGAACCGGACTAATGGTCGTTGAAATATTTCGTATGCCTTCTTGTCTATAGCGTTTTGTTGTTTAATTCTATTCGGTATATATCTGTTATCACATTTATTCCTAGTATATATTTCATGTTGTATAATTCTTTAGAGAGTTCTGCGAGTGATGAAACCGAAAAGGCCTTTAAGGTCATATTTTGGGTGTTTCCATATCACCTAGTGTCGCCATATAGGTACAAAAGTGTAAGGACTACGAAATAAATAAATATTTAAAAAAATTGTGTCGCGATCGTTAAGTTTCTAGGGGCGCAGTTGGACTTTAGGCTAATGACAGTTGTGAAAATTTTTCAAAAGTTGTCTCGTAATTCAGACTGTCATTGCAACTGTTTAGATCTTTTTGTTGTATGTAAAACAATATGGAACTTTTGTTTTAATGCCATTCATGAGTTTCTCTTAATGTATAATAACGCCCTATTCATAATATTGAGGTGATGGTGCTGCGGTAGCTTTGAGCGAGATTAACCAGAAGACGTTTTAAGTATTATTTATTGGTTGCTCTCGTAACTGCTATTTCCTCCAGAATAAATATACAACAGACCTATACATCTCGTATAGGTATATGATATTCAGTCTGGAGTACGCTAATGACCGTCGCACGCCTGTCATTTGCCTCGCAACACGAGCGAGATATTACTAAAATGTAATTTTGGCGTCTTTCCAACATAAATAAAGGAAGCATTTTTTTCTTGATGTAGTTCAGAAGTAACAAATAGATAATATATTCCTTGAACGACTGAATCTCATAGAATTTTTCTTGCAAACGGTTTCCTGGAGGAACGTCTGAAAATAATGATGGTGAAATACTTGCAGGGTTCCATTGAAGGAAATACCACCGACACCATGACCATTATTTCCACTCTCAACCGCTTGCGTCTCCAAGTCTGATGTGATACGAAGGACTCGTTTGTCCCAAAAGTATCGCGTAGGGATTTTGAGTACCTACTTAGAAATCACAGCAGCGTTGCTATTATAGTTCACAAGCAAAATGTTGTATAAGCTTTTCTCTGAGAAATGCCCAGAACCTCGGCGCTAATTAGGGTGGCCTATGTCCAGCAGTGGACTGATGACGATGACGATGACGATGACGATGAAATTATTATTATGACATTTTTATTATTTAACTTTTAATTATTATGATATTTTTATTATTGTAACTTTTAAATTTTTGACATTTTATTATTTGACATTTTATTATTTTGACATTTTATTATTTGACATGGACTATGCTATTGAACTGGGATATCTGTTATGATAGATATAGGCTAAATTGTAATTGTAATAAAATAAATTGACATAATCGGTAGTCGGTAGTTGTTGGCGGAAAATGGGCAATGCATAGATCACTTTAAGATGGATAGACGATGTTTATACCTTTCTAGGCTAATATTTTGAGAGTTAAGGGCCAAGCCTTATAATCCATTGCAGAAAGTACAACTGCACGTATCTGCTGATAAATTCCAATATTTGCGTTATCTTGTACCTACTGGTTGGTTTTGTGATATAAAGGTAGAAGGTATGATCTAAATCTTGAAAAATAATTATAATTCTTCTATCTTTAACTCCTGGATTGAACTCGAAACGCGTAACAAATAAGTTCATGAGTTAATGTTCTCTCAATTTTTTTGATCTTACTGAGGTGACCAGGAAACTTATCAGTTTCATATGTAAACGTATCAGTTACATATGTAAACGTATCAGTTACATATGTAAACGTATCAGTTACATAATGAACGTACATCTATATAGATAAATAATATCTTATTTATCTATATAGATGTACGTTCATTATGTAACAGGTAATGTAACGTTCATTATGTAGGTGATAGGTACCTATGTTTTCTAAAGGAATTTGGTAGCTACATCCATTGTATCGTTGTATTCATAAAACCAACACAAAACCTTTTATAAGCACGCATCATTGCGTCTTTTCCAATATACTGGATGGAAGGGATACATTTCTGATAACGCAGGCGTCTAAAGAGGAAATATTATTTATAGCTGATACGAAGGTCGGGCTTGTGGGAGTCAATTTTTTATTTGCTCTATAGCTTGAGCTGGTCAATAACTTTCATAAGGCTGGATGATTTAGGATAGTTGTACGAACACCGAGCAAAATGTTATTTAAGATTCAATTTTACGCGTGGAGTAAGTTTTCATATTGGTGCTAACATCAACGATTACTATTAAATCATTTTCCATTTTGAAATGATAGTTAACCACATCGACTACACATAATATGTATATTGATCTAGTGGGCAGTGGTGGTGGATAATCACTGCTGAACATGGGGCTGTGGATTCAATACTCAACTAGAACAAATTTGAAATGACGAACGTCACCATTGGTTCTGCTCGCGGGTAATAAATTTGTCTATATAGAGTGGTATGTTGTCTATTTGTCTATACATATAGGTACCTATAAGTATAATTTAAAATTGACCAACAGTTTGATTACCGTAGCAAAAGATCTTCTTAGTTTGGCCTACATAGGTTTGCCTACATTGGTTTGCCTACATAGGATGCCTATGATATATATTAGTTTTTATTAAAACTTTTTAACTTCAAGCCTACATTCCCAGCGTACGTATTATGGACACGAGACCCCTCAGAGGGAGTCTGTCCAGCAATGGACTTACTACACAGACTACTAATAATCATGAAAACTTTTTTAATAGGGAACATATTATGAATAAGTACATGTAAATAAATTTATATAAAAATATCAATCTATAGTAGTACCTACCTACACGAGCTTAGTTATACCTTTAAATTAATATATGTATATAGAGTATATATATAGTATATGTATAGTATACATATGTACAATATACATATATGCCGAATATATACATACATATGTACATATAAGAAAAAATTGCAAGATGGAATAATGGAGCGTAACTCAATTGCAAAAAGAACTACCAAAACAGCATTGTGTGTGGTAGATCTAATAATTTATTCATTCTCAATCTTAATGACGTTGTTATCCTTGGGAACGACTTAAAATTTTGATATGAGTCTACACTTATAGACAATTCAAATGTTGCTGGTTAACAATTGAAAAACTTACCACAGTTATGCAATATGTATACACTCAAAACTTGAATAAAGGGACAAGAAACATATAATAATAATTAAATTGATATATGTAAAAAAGGAAAAAAAAATCTGTTAAAATTCAACTTATATCATTTAAATGTGTCGTTAGTAATTAAATTAATTTGTAAATAATTTACAAAATTACCCAACGTACAGCTCTTACTACCTTAACAATAAACTTAAGCCAGACGGATTCCTAACAGTATTTCGCCAAGCTCCCGAATTTACAGTGGGAACACTCGAAAATAAAGACAAAGGGAACAATCACGGAAATCCCAGCTCAAGAGTTGCTCAGTAGAAAAAATGACATCGTCGAATAAATGATTGCCAAACTTCCATCGACTTAATATTACGAAATTAGCTCGACGGCCGTCTCGGCGTCTCGGCACGGAGGGAAGACATTTGTTACCGTGTCGTAATTTGTTGGACAACCTACCGCTTAAATTATTAAGGAAATTTAAAACTCGTCACAAAACGAGCATTAAACAGACCTGCTTATTTTATAAACCCTTCTAAACGCAAAATGCTTCATGGCATGATTAAATTTAAATTATGTTATGTTTATTATTCAACTCTGACAATATATAATGCAATGACTTCCGTGTATACTATTATGACGAACAATAACAATAATATTGTTTTAATAGCTTAATATAATTTTGACAGATCCCTGAAATAACACTAATCTGGCGTGGAATATTGTTTGCTGATGGGAATTACAGGATAAGAAAACCACAAGACGAAGATGAGACCTCCATAAAACTTGAGTACAGTTTTAATTAAATTCCACGAAAATCACGGAACAAGTCTGCCATGAAAAAACGAAACGCTCTAAAACCTCATTTGTTTTCAGTCCCGCAGAAAATTTCCATCTTGGCTGAAATCGAAAAAATTGAATCAGAAACAATTTGGAGGCCCCACAAATAATCACAAACTGTCGGCCTGGGGTTCCGAGGGAAAGCAATAAACGTAAGCATAGTCATTGCCAAATTTCCTCCATCTACGTCTGCTGAAATAGGATGAACCCTCTGGAATAACATAAAACAGAACATAACGTTCGATGATATCTCGTACGGGGATTTCGAGTTAGATGTAATAAAATCCCCATAAATTTGTAATGGTCGAATCGCGGAATTTGTTTTACTGCCCAAGATTTACAGAAAGAGTTCACCGAAACGTAGACAACGATGCGTGAAGACGTAACATTTGTAATGGTGTTCAATTTATAAAATGATTACTTACGTACAAATCAATGAAATGAATGGTAAATATGTTCCATACAAAATTATTAACATAAAATAGATTGTTGGAATTATAGAATTCGACAAATAGTCTAATTTAGCTTTCCTACCGAAGCATGGCATCTCTGACGAAGCTGTAATTCTCGCCAGTCCAGACTATGAAAATATTGAGAAAAATATGAATTCTTATTAATAAACGTAAATTAGAATTTAGTGGACAAACCTGCACTTTTTTTAATTTGCACCGATAAGTGCTTGGGATAATGGAAATTCAAGCATTTCCTTCTGTAGTACATATGAGTAAATCGCGCATGTCTTGGGATGTAGTCGTTTTACAACTACAAAAATCGAAACGTCTTCCTACTATTTCAATTAGATTGGTCACTTTCCTTTCAGGTTTCTTTAGTCTCCCTGTAAGTATAAAAATGTGACTATTTATGAGTTGAATAACACGGCCAGGCTTAATTATGACTGCTTTTAACGGCATAATGATCGTTGCATCCATCTGCGTAAACTGGAAAGCAAAATTTAACACAGTGGTTTATCCAATGTGACATTTCTACGTAAAGCTAGGTGTCATTGTTTAGATTATGTTATTTAACTAGTTTATTATAAAAAAATCTTTTTCCAACAATTATCTGCAAGCAATATGGCTGTAACCCTTGTGTGTGTTGTGTTTGTAAATTTGACGTAGGAATCCGTATTTAAGTTTTTTCATTTTACATATCAACGTGACTATGTATAATTCTGCAGCTTTATTTTAAAATGAAGCTTCTAAAAATAATTATTTACTCATGACGTATTCTTCATTCATCTACTGTCCGTTTCATTAAATGTTCGTTTCATTTTCCACTCAGGTGTTCCTTTATTCAGATTCTGCTTTAGTAACCATTCTGTTAATATCCATTAATTCAAAATAATCGTATTTAATAACATCAAATCTTAGACCACTATATAAACTGTCTGTATCTTTAGCCAATTTCGTTCCCTTTAAAATATATTTGGGGTAATATTTTTATTTTAATCGAGATAGTAATTTATACTTTAAAACTCTCAAATTTTTTTAATCTCCATTTTACCTTATTGTCGAAATCATTATCGTTATCAGACATTTTTCAGCAAATATCAGGTGCCATTTGTAAAATCGGATTTCTATCGGCGATGAGAAATGAAGGTATCGATATGATGACTGATATCAAAAATATCGAATAACGTTACCACGCCTCACCGCTCTTTTGTCTTTTGTACCAAGAATTTTTATTTTATTCGTGTGGCGTTTCAGACAAGTGATAATGAAAAATATATATGTAGCATTAAGACTTATGTATTAGTGTTAGAATCATAATAGTTTTTGTATTTTTGGTATAAAGTTCTTTTAAATTAACTCCTTTATTATTCACTTATTTCTTTTACAACATGAAAAACTAAAAGAAATATGCATGTCGCCATCATCAGCCGGCTTATGTCCATTGCCAGACATAGGCCTCGTCCACGGGATTTTTGCCAATCGCAGATATTTTTATATCAAGATTTTTTCTCTTCGTAATAGTTTACAAATAAAAACAATTCTGCTTTCAGTACTCGTAGTTGAGTAATTTATCCACATGTGCACTAAATTGAAGATGTCATTTTCCACACACCGGTCTGTAATGTATATTCTTCGTATTCTTCTTCTGTTCTTAAAATAATTTCAGAGCAGTGCATCAATAAAAGACATAATATAATTGAAATAGCTTGAGCGATTGTTTAGACAGATATAATATTTCTCAAGAACGGAGACCATAAAATATTTCCCGTGTTTTTCTCGGAGTACATTTCTTATGCATATATTAAATTTGTGGATTATGCATATAAACCAGAGAGAATGTAAAGCGCAACATATTGTAGCTACAGAGTTTCATATTTAAAGTTCGAAAAGAAATTTGGAATATAAAACGAAAGCCAAAATTGTACAAAAATTGCAATGTAGGTGAGCGCTTACCGTATAAACTAGTTCAGTGAGTGCTGCGTAATTGAGATGTTTTCCAACCTGACAAATTGCCTATACTGAACACCAATAGCGTGGCCTTGAGTGAAACTTGACCTTTTGTTCATACAGTAGAAACTTGCGTGATAGTTAATACATAAAACCCGAGCAATTGTTAACTGTATAAGTGTTATCGTTTCAACATGAAACTTCACTGTGTAAATCACTGTGCTGTGTTAACATGTTAAGTACCCAATTTTGGAGTGCTGTCAAGTGTTATTTTTCAGAGCATTACATAATACCATTAGCAATGAGCTTCAATTGTTATTATAGAATTAGCTAAAGCGTAAAGACTTCAATGGTACAAAGCAGAGTTATGGCACTAAAATTGAATTAATGTTACAAGATTTTTTTTAAATTATTCTTTTAGGCAGAGCGGATATTAGGGTGGAATAATACATGGATATATCTACTATAATCGTCTTTAATGACAATAAATATACAAAACTCATTTTTCCCTGTGGATAACGTCTCAAGCACGTAAAAAATGACTCACTGCATTAGTAATATTTTCGAAGACATTCGTTACCAAAGATTTAATCTTTGTGAATAATTTTATCGCATCATCGATGTAAAAATTGAAAACGATTTTAATTTCCATTGTCAGCATGGAGTTGCTTGAGAGAGTTGTTAATGCAGTGAAGTGTTGACTGACACTCAACTCTCCTTGGAGCAAAGTTATATTCTACATTGTAAGCCGGAATCGCTCGCCTTGAAACTTCGCCTAATGTTCAGCAGTGTTATGGCCGGTTTACACATGAGTACACCTCGAAAATATGCCAGTTATTACTTACTCAATTGTTAGTAAATAAGAAATATCTTGGTAAGCCAGGATATTTCTATTAGAGTTTAATTCAGTACATTAGAACAAGATTCTAAGTACTTTTGTGTTGTTTACTCCGTGGCTGTAATATTTTTAACAATTATGTGTGTTTACTTGTCTTTTTATCTGATTCTTGTTGAGGGTTAATAAATATATTTCTGTATTCAAATGAGACCAAAGTTTTATCATAAGCAAACTAAAACGTGCTATTAATACATTATACATCAACACTATTATCATTGTCATTATCGTTATCGTCATTTTCGACAACACAATCATCAACCCTTTTATTGCTCGACTAGTGTATAAGGATCTCGTTTTTTAATGAGAAAGTACGAGGCCCTAATCTTCCATGTTTGTCAAATGTTGGCTGGCAAAAAAATATTAGATAAAGCACGCCGAACGTAAATTAAAAATCAAGTAACAAGAAGGAATTATTCAAAAGATTTTGAACATTAAAGTCCCCGGTGCAGTGAAGTGTGTGACATTTTAACTTTCCATTGTATAAACTTTTCGAGATTCTCTTAAACTTCGTGTTGTTATTCGCCAGCTCTCAGGTATCCATGTTTCGAAACAGATGCTTTTTACTTTGTTGTATTACGATTTTATGTATATTCATTCGGTTTTGCTTTATATGTATAATTTGAGTTCTTATGTATTTTTACGCATGTGTAAATTACTTGTTACTGCCAAGCAATATACAAAGTCATATGAATTATCATCGAATGTTTAGCAATGAAATCGATTGAATTACATGCCTGTTGCCGGAAGCATTTATAAATAGATGTGTAGGTGATAACGACTATTTATGTATCATATAGACGTTGGCAGTGGAGAATGATTTTAACAAATAAATATCAAACTATTATTAACCTTAAGCGGCCTACATAAAGTTCAACAACAAGCTCGATTATACTGGAATATCTTGGAATATCTATTGTGTTTGAGTGTGGCTACGTCCTGAAGTCGGGTGTAAAAAGACGACCGGCACAATATGATTCATTCAATTGAAGACCAACTACGTTACTTAAGAGGCGAAAATATAGTGTTTCTAAAAGTGTTTGCAGTAATACTGCTCTGTAGTACATCTAAATAAGATAACCTCTCACGTGACTGGCAAATCAATCGGACCCTACCTAAGCCAGACATGGATAAATGTACTTGTGACTGGTGCAATACCATATTATACGCTTTATTTTTATTTCAACATCAATAAATATTTTATTTTTGCGCTGTCGGACTTCTCTAACAATGAGAACGGTTGAAGCCATAGTTTGCTACGCTGCTGAAGCTGCAGGTGTCCTGGTAATGGCATTTTTAATTCACCGGAAATATTTAGGTACTTTTCTATTAACAATTTAACATTTACCACCAACCGATTAAAACCAATGTATGTAGTATGTGTAATAGGCCTTTTCACATGAGGACAAAACAATCTGGCAATTTAGTCATGCTGTTACCTTTAAAGTGGGCCGCGGGCGCTGCGCCATTGATGAATTGATGCGTCAGTAATGACTATCACATATATTTAATTTATGTTTAGATTTAACTGATAGTCATATGGGACGTAGACAACGATTGCTTGGAGAGTTCTCGGCGATCTACAAATGCACTCCCGCTCCACTTCTTTTGATTGCATTTCAAATGTCGAGAGAAACCCACTTTGCTTAAAGCTATACTCTACTCGACTTATAGTTATTAGTCTAAGTCTGATGCAATACCCATATTATTACAACATAATCTAGTCACGTTCTTTTTGGGGTAGACAGGAATGAATAGGTCTTAAAACAGCTAAAACATTAAAGTAAATGAGAACAAATAACAATGTAGTGATTGATATCAACGAAGATATGAAAAGATGTGAAATCTGAATGTGATTCTAATGACAATCTATTGTGCTATGGGGTTATATTTCGAATACAGCATACACTGGATATTGAATGAATACCATGTTAATATAATTATATGTGATAATAACGTATAATAATATAATATGTGATAATAATTATAATTACGTGCTCATGATTATATCACATTATCGAATGTAACGAGTTCGTCTCTCACCGTGCACTACTGATGCTATTTTACATTATGTTGTGCATGCTTCATTTTCGATACTAATAATAAATAGACCCTACAAACAAATGAGCTATTAAAATTTCAATTTTACATGCAATGAAACTAAGATATGCGCCAGTACAACGAAAAAGATGATAAACAACAAGAGAACATTGGATAAATAAACCGCGGTATGTAAGTGAAAATTGTTTAAGGAGTCCGTAGCAAGAGTTCGCTTCATTTCGCTCGATTGCATTTCAAAGGCTAAGCGAAATCTTGCACTGCGAACGTTGCTGGTACAATGCCGTAACCAACAATTTGTAGCCGCGCAAGTTTAATGCTTCGGATATTAAGATTGGTGAGGCTAAAAGCGTCTTTTATAAAATGGAAATTTAAACTTTTGAAGGAAAATTATTTCCTGTTATAAACGCCGTTCCTATGAACATCAGACTCTTTATTAACTTAGCTTTTGGGGGTACATACAACGAGAACAAAATAATTTTAAATAAATGTAGATAAGTAGAGGAAGCTACCAAAACATTGAAACTGTTGTTTAAAAACAATGGAAAAATGACTTAATGGCCAAATTGTTTATTAGTAGCTATTGGACCCATAGATAATGCCTATATCCAAATTATATCACCTTTATCTGATGGTAAATCATAACCTCTGCCCTCACTTTTTCTTCGGTGATAGTACTCAGTCTGTGATAGGTAAGTTGATCAATTTATGGGATCACATGATTTTTGACACTCCTTCAGGGGTTCAAGTCCTAAAAAAATCAAAGAGAAGCAAGAAAAAAAAAATTGCCTTGTTTATTGATCTAAGGAATACGGCTCTTAATAATGTAGTAGAAATAATACTCGTATATGCTAGAAAAAGAAAGTCCATTTTTGGACGTTGATTTGAATTTTCTTGTTTCAGTCTGTCTGTACGTATGGTGGGATAGATATCTGTATTGTTCGGAGGTCACGAAGTAATATCGAAGTCTTGCGTCTCCATACTCGAATGAGTTTCAATACACGAACGAGATCTCCAAATCGGAACCATTTAAAATACATTCCAATTTTTTTCTGCTAAGACTTTTATTAGGTATCGATAGTAATTTATGATATCAAGCGAATACGTAATTGACAGAGAACAAAATGTTTAAAATTTAAAACAATATTAATAGGTATTATTTCTTAAAGATGTTTCGCTAATTGAAAACGTCTCATGTTATTCTGTTACGTAATTATAATACCCTCGCATTAAAATAAATTACTCCTCCCACGCGTAGCTCTCAACCTACCCATTCACACTAAGCATGCAGCCACATGGTCTGAGGAGAGAGATGATCAAGAAGTGCTTAGAACTAGCATCAATAACTTTAAAAAATCCAAAAATTTTTATTCAAACACAGTAACAGAAATTACGAATAAGTTGCAGGAGTCCCTGTACAGGGTTGTAGAATCTATGTTACTGGGTACCCTGTTCAGCCACAACAACAGATTATATATAAGATTTTAAATTTATAATGATACCTATTTGTGCGTGCGTGTGTGTGTTTGTGTCTGTGTATGATATTTGTGTAACTTTATACACTTATAACCTATTCATAGGTCTGTTTGTTTGCAATCGAACCTGGATCTTGTGGTCTGGTAATAATCGTGCTAATTAGACGCTATAACAGTCCGCCATTCGAATGGCAGAGCTAAAGAGAATAATATACGTTCACTATGCGATGTCAGTTACAGCTGCCGTAACTCTCTTACGGTCGCTTTATTTCAGTAAATAGAACTAAATTTCTACCACTATTCGGCTGCAGCTTTGTTATGAGTTCCGGAAATAGCTGTCACGTTCATGCTTTAAAAAGTTAGCACGTCAAATCCTTGAATAGTGTAGCAACTGAAGAAAACACTGAATTAAATAAATCACTTTTCTTCTGAAAAGTGTAGTTAAAAGTTTCTTTCTTTAAACCTGATTCGCGTTCTAAAAAAGGTTGTAAATCGTTCACAAAATGGTACAGTGTAGACACAAATTGCTCAGAGGCCTCGCGGCAATCTCCGCTTGCATGTTCGTTCCACTTCACTCGATTGCATTTCAAATGTCGAACGAAACCTCTCATTTCACTGCTCTGCACACAATACTCTGAATACAACACGATTTTGCTGCGTGTGTTTTTTATTTCTACACATATGTATAATTTGTTTTAGAGGTATAAAAGAACTTGGATTTAAAATAATTTTAGTCTTCATTTTTATATAAGAATATTGCATCTCAGGTAATGGCGCTAACAAAATATGATGTTAATGTTTGAACGATTATGAGTATAATTGTTGTATAATGTACATATTATAATATTTATAAGTAGGTTATCATTAGACTGCCTCGTTGGTCCAGTGGTTGCAAACCTTTGTTGAGAGGTCTTGGGATCGATCCCCGTGTCATTCGATTTTTTAAATTTAAAATTAATTTAGTAAATATTTTATAAAACTTTGTCTTTAAAGAATTACTTTTCATGATCTAACCCTTACAATGTAATTTCAATGTGCGTGTTATGTTTCGTGACGAATGGAAATACGAGCATAAATACTCACTTAGACTTGACTTTAGACTTTAGAATGACTTTAGCCAGACTTCTATTTTTCGATTGTAAAGAAGAAGTTATAACCACATGTTAGTAAGTTGTATGTCGAACTATCCCACAGATCGTCCAAAAAGAAATACCAACCACAAATGAAAAGTAATAAAAGTTAGAAATTGTGAGAAACTTGGAAATAGTGAAGAAGAAAAGTTGGCGCCGTGTGAGCGGAAACAGGAAATACGAGAGTCAGCGCAGCGCTGCACACTCCAGGCTGCTTTCAGTATTTCCGCAATAATGTTTGTGGTTCACGAGTATTGCTGTAACAAGTCAACTAAAAGTCACGGAATGGAAAGTATTTTACAATCTAACAATCTTGCAGACCTTTTTATACTCTAGTACAGGGCAGAGGTCTCTTTATAACTTGAGGATGCCTAAGTTCAATCAACTGAACCAGCACGGATTAATGAATAATCTGTTTATTATTTATTTCTAACAATCTCCTAACTGACCAGAACCATGTGCTTACCAAGTGCTTATCTTTGGCATATTACGGATATTACCAACATGTGTTAATAAAATTTAGTTAGGACGTTGCTCAGTTTCCTCGCTACAACATAAGAACGAATTGATTAAAACTTCAATTAAAGAACCGTAAAATAATATTACGTAAAAGAAATGTAGCAAACGACTTTGAATATTGTTTGGAAAACAATAAAAATGTCCACGCTAAAGTAATAGCTCAAGATGCTATTAAATAAAAGTGAAATGTTCCGGGAGCTAACGATGTGGTTCATTTTGAGATATTTTATTTCTTATTTGTTTTATGCAGAACAATGTTTACAGCTTGAATGAACCGCGGAACAGACGACTGGGTCATTTTTCAACTAAAGCTGTGAGGTCCGTGTAACGAAATGAAGAGAGTATTCTTTTTTTTATTTACTGTAAATACATCTCAACATAAATTTGAAATATCAGTTGTATTTGTGTATCAGTAAGACAATGTTAAACAGATATTCATTTTGAATGATGTAATTACTCGTACGTGTCCCGTATTAAAATACACAAACACGCCTGTTCCTACCAGGTATGTTTTTATGTACCTATTCGTATATCTGAATGTTCGAAGGTGCGAATTTTGAAATCAATAAGGATCGTTTAAACATATTCTGTTAAAAGTACGTTTTGGTGTTATTACCAAATTATGACGTAGTTTTATACTATTGGATTCTTCTATCTTAAAATTTCTAGTAGTGACTGAGTCTGGATTTGTGCTCGTTGCATGGCAATAAGGCCGCTACCTATTCCCTACTGGGACGTAAACGTTAAGTAATGCTAAAACGTGGGAGTGTACTACACTCCCCTGCCTATCTCTACGGGGATTATATTTGTGATGTTACGTATTTTTATTTATTTCGTGGAAGTAATTTTCAATAATGCAAAAATATTGCGTGCGGATTTTATAACATTGTAACTAGAATTACATTGATATTATTGCTATCGATGTGTACCGTCATACCTATTATGTAAATTCAGAAATAGCGCGATGTACGAATTGTGGATTAATGTCCAATACAAACACGAGGCAAGTAAGGTAAGCAAACAACGTACGTCATTATACGCGCACAAGTCCAAATGTTGTTGGACATTGCTACATAAACATGCACTATATGCGGACACTCCGCCCTCGGTAACAGTTCAATAACCTTTCGATGCTTATGATACACCGGTGATATGTTATCTAAACATTTACATATTTATTTTTGGAAACAATAATCACATCAAATTAGCCCAATATTTCTTTGAAGGGGTTTACGAGTGTAGTAGGTACTGCTACTTTTCACCGGTTATAATGCAATGAGAAAAACCCCGCTTACAATCTCTGAAGAGCTAGGCAGAGGAGTATTATACATTTATTGTCATGTTTCACCAATTACTTTATATGTACATACAATCGTAGAATAGGTGGTGAATTTATTGCCATATATCGGGCATGAGTCCGAACTCTGAGATACTATTAGGAATGTCAAGTTATCAATACCCAATAATGTCAGATTAGAGGTTCGAACCGAGGACCCCTCGATTAGCAGTCGCGCTTGCACCCACTCGACCAACGCGGCGGTCAATATATGTAGTCACAATATCAAAATAATAACGTCATAAAACCGGGTGAAATGTTAATCGATGTCTTGTATTGTTGGGTACTCAAATTGAACAAGAGCCCTAAAACAACACCAAGCCATTACGGCTACCTTACAATATATTTAAAAGAAATTACCATAGGTGTGGTAACTTTAAATACAAACCTTTTAGTGTAGGACACTGTGTTACATTTATAGGATCAGGATAATGAGTTTGTTTTATTGAACCAAGTAAACCGGGAGACGGGCGACCTGACTGTGGCCACCATCGCCTGTGAACATGTGAAACATCAGAAGATTTACCAATGCTTTGCCGGCTTCGAAGGAGAGTTCTTTTCACGCCTTTATTGAAGAACCCCTGAGCATAGCGCTTCGGGAATATCGAAATAAAAGTGTTATATAAGAAGTGGCGTATTCGACTGAAGTTAGCACAAAACACGAGGGCGTTTTATAAATTAGTGCTTACACAAAAATATTGACTCTACGTTTAGGCGTACGTTGTTCCGCTTTAACTGATTTGTCGCTTCAGTTGATTTGACGCTTTAATTGATTTGACGCTTTAACGCTTTGATTGATTTAACATGTTTTTTTGTTGATTTGAGTCTAAAAGGTTCATCGTCGTTCAGCGTCTATTTAAAAAAAACGAAACGTATGAAACTAATTTCTTTTCTTAGGGACTTGTAGTGTGTCAATTATTTAATTACTGTAGCACAGTCTCTGCCTTTGTAAGCAGATGGCGGTGTATAGAGGTGTACAAAGAACTATTATAAAATTGTTATTTAATATGGAATTACTGACTGGTTATTAAAATTTGCAACATGGTAAAGTTAATAAGAATGGGAAACAACAGATGGGAATTTAACATCAGCTTCATGTGTGAGATTATTCTCTATGAATATCAGTTCACACGATGTATATATACACTCCCCGGTCTGGTGAGGTTTTGAGAATCTCCTTGGGAAGAATTTGTCCTATTCTTCATATGGTTGAAGTAAATGTAAGGACAATAAAGTGCGTTGACCTGGATGGGTGGAGAGAGACAAAAGGGCAAGGATAGTAACACGAATATTTGCATACGGTAATTTAATTTCGTTGAACTTTAAACAGCACGTGTG
>DWME01001035.1:0-27488 GCA_018244795.1 Parelbella ahira ahira
TCAAATAATGTTTAACATTATAAAAGTAAGCAGTGACAGCCTAAGGTTAGGAATAGGTTAAGGTTAGGAATAGGTATAGGACAGGTTAAGAATTCAGCTTCTGGGGGTGCTGGATTCAAATCCATTACGCGCACCTCTTTACAATAGTGCGTTTTAAGTTTAAATATCAGTTGCTAGCGGTGAAGGAAACCATCGTGAGGAAACATTTTAGCACGTCTACACTTTAGAATATACAAAAAAAAAAAAATCTAAGGTGTGTAAAGTCTGCCAACCCGCACTTGGCCAGCATGGCAGATTATGGCCTTAACACTCTTAATATGAGAGGAGACCCATATTTCAACAGTGGAATGACAAATGGGTCGTTTATTATTTTATTATAAAAGTGAGGTCGGTGGATGCCAAAGTTAGCCTACTTACTTTCATTGGAACATTTGATGGAGGTCCTTTCTCAATTGTACTTCCCCATCCAGAAACAATCGCATCTACACCTTCAAGTCTGTCCACGTCATCTAAAATTTCAGAGTAGTCAAGACATATCGAACCGTAAAGAGATACTTACAGTTAAATTCACAAATCTAACGTACATTATATAATATGTACACATGAAAGCTCTGTACCAAAATCTTAATAGAGATTTATTTCGCTTACATTCACTGGAACTTGCTCCATCCCAATGTTAAACTTAACTGAGCTTCCTAAAGACGCCATCATCTCTGAGTAATGCTAACGAGACAGTGGAGTCAACAGCAATAGATAATTAAAGTTTATAGATTCCCATACATTTTCGATACATGAACGATTAAAAACCAAATAATATAGAAATTTTAGTTATAACATAAATATTACAAAAGTAATAGGTACCTACTTGTTGTAACTAAACTACTTTCTGTTAAGTACGAACAGTAAACACTGTAGGCGTAGTTCACTCAGATTTTTAAGTTTCGTTAAAGTTATTAAGAATATACATACCAGGCAAACAGGCGGGTCGGTATAAATTATCCGGCAATGGCTGAGCCAGACGCAGCACAGCAATATCATTGTCGTACGTGTAACGGTTAAAATCCGGATGTTGGAATACATGGGAAACTGGGAAACCATCTGCTTTAGAGCTGTTCACGTCGTGTTCACCCACCAGCACTGTAAGACGGGAAGCCTCGATCCTAGAAACATTCGAATATATAAATAGAATCCTAGGATTTAAATTTGGAATACAGAATGATCGAATTTAAAAAAGAATCCTTCAAATTCTTTGGAAGGACGGACTTTGTTTGTTTTTATTCTGACTGATAAAAAGGGCGATGATAATGATGATAATGATAATATAATTATATTAGTTTCACGAGTATTAAATAAAATATTCGATTGAAAATAAATAAAAATATATACATAGTATATTTCTATTCATAAAAAACTATTCGTTGTTTCCAAGATACGTTAAATTAATATTCAAAACGTGCTTGCCATAATCTTTCAATACAATGGAGATATGAAGTATTGTAGTTCTTCTGTGAAAAGTAATAAATCACTTATTTCTTTTATCTTTATCTTCTTTCTAGGTCAATCTGTTAAAAGTACCGCAGCATATTACAATCTCGGTCAGGTATACGAGGTATCTGTTACGAATGGTTTGGGGCGATCGGTAACACAAATAAAATTATTAAGTCACAGCATGACCTATTCAGCTCATCTTTGTAAGACTCGTGTATGACGGTATTAAATTTATGTTATCTGATTTGTATAAACAAATTCAGCAAACACTAATTTTGATCGTACCTAGAGTACCTACCTATTGAGTTTTAGTTGTGGATTCAATTCCTACACGGAAGAAATATTTTTGTACGAGCACAAGTTTTTGTACACGTATCATTTTAAGAAGCTATGTATTATATACACATATATAATATGTTTATCATCCCTCTGGGTACTTATAATACAGGCTTTGTCTTATTTGAGTGTAGTTGGTTGTATTTGGAAAATGTCTCAATATAATTATTTATATCTAGCATTACAAATAAATATATATTCTCTGGTCTTTATGTCCAAAAAATAAGAAGACCGACAAAAAGAGTTTTTGGACTTGTGTACATTTAAAAAAATGTCTTATCTTGGTGTGTAACTTGGCATCAATTAAAAAAAGATTAGGCCCATATTCGCGTATCGTTTGGCAATGTCAAATCTGATTAAAATTCAGCACGTGTTTCCCGTCGTGGTTTAGTGACGAAACAGTCGCTGACAGCGTGGGCGCATCCAACACCACCGACCTTGACACCGTTTAAGTTTAGCGACTTTGGAACTAAGGAGATCTTGAACTAGGGGCGTATGATTTATTGAACGGCGTAGGCGTAACTAATAAGAGCATGTAGAAAATGTACGAAGAATCTTTAGAAAGTTGCCGGCCAAAGTTTGGATTGTCAAAGAATTTGCGAACCGTAGACAGTAACGAAAAAAAAGCTGTTAGATGTGCGAATTGAACAGTGCAAAATTCAAGATGAAAGTGTCAATTTTTTGGCTTTATGTTATTATGATTGTTTTGCTCTTTGTGCTTACACATACATATATTTTATTTTTCACAGTTTTAGCGCGCCATTTTTAATTGCTAGCAAGCTGGATGACAAGCAGAAGCGGACCGCATCTGACGACTGACACGTGAACCGGGCGAATATAATATGTGTATGGCATAGATTATACACGATGATAAAAATAGTTTCGTAGGTGTCGATGGCCCCGATATAAATGGAAATCAAATCTACCATCATCATCTAATGTAGATTCGATCATAAAAATATATTAATCGCCTTATAAATTATAATTTAAGTGGGCAGGATGCTAAAATTTTTAATTAAAAAACCTCAACGGACTTGGGAATTATATAATTATGTATATGTATATGCATATATATTTTAACCTTATGTAGTCATTATTTTTTTTCGTATCATTCAAATTGTTCCACGCATTTTTTTTTAATTCGTTAACATGTTCTCACACTTTGTTATTAGAGCAAATTATAAAATTTGTTATAAATATTGTGTATTTTACTTTAACAATTAGTATCATTTAGTTCATAAGTTTTCGTCTATGTTTTTATGTAAAAAATTAATCATAATTAGTGAAAAAAATCAAACGGAAATAGTAAGAAAGCCGTATTTTTCATTTTGAACAAACCAACATAAAAAACCAAAATATGCAGAAAAAAACGACATATATGTTACTAAAATATTCTACAGTAGTAGGTACGTTCACTCATTGTCAGTTGTGCTAACTTCTAATTATGTAGCACGCATTTCGTCCTACTTCGTTTGAGACAAAAACGTGTGTATGCATACACAGCATGCATAATATGTAAAGTGTGACGCTTGCATAATACAACATTACAAGCCCTCAGAGGTCAAATAAACAAGTAGGTCGCCCTACAGGGATTTATGTACATGCCTTTATTACGTAAACGAAAACCTAAAAGATGGAGTGGGTCACGGTAGCTCTGAGTCGGTTCAATATTTATCATTTAAATGCATATTAAAAAGCCTCTGCTGATTATGCTATAAGTAAATGCGTTAAAGGAAATTATATGTAATCGAACTTTGTCTGTTAGCATTGACGTAATTCTAGATTTTTTTTATGATAGGCTAGCATGTTGCCAAATGTCAAATATCCAATTTTATTATTATTGACGCGTATTTTTTCCGGTTTATATGAAATAACTATACCAATAATTGTAATTCCATAGTAAGACTTCGTTGTGGTTTATTCTGTCATATGCAAATCTAGGCCAAAAGGTTCTTTCGATTTATGCCCCATTTAAAACATCAAATCACTTGTGACGCAGCCAATATGAAGGAACGCAATATCTAGAGAGAAATCAGTCGTATCTGTCAGAACTGTCAATTGCTAGTCGATACTGCAGTACATTAATGGCGCGAATGTCACATATTGGTATCATTTCTTGATGAAACCAAAATTAAGGTCTAATTTTTGAAATTCATATGTAATCATACATGAGACACATTTGCAATTCAGATTTATTTGTGTTCCAGCTAAAATCATATAAAAAAATTTCGATTAATTATTTAATTAGAAATTCGAATTCAATATTAAATCCAATCCATAAAAAAATATTACTTTTTTCCATTATGCACCGATAAAATAGGACGAGAAATTAAGTTTAGCACACGGCCACTACATAATATATTGTTATAGCGAATTTTTATCATACAATTTACAATTCCGTTACACGTTACATTAAAATTTAAAACCAGTGTTGTTAATGTAACCGTTTACCAGACAGAAATTATTGAGCGGTTGTGTTGCTTATTTATATTTTGCGTGCGTCATAATAAAATATATTTTCTTTTAGCGATAACAATAACATTAAAAATTACAAAACGCTGTATGCAAATGTATGAAAATAATCTCTGAATTTTTGTGTCTTAATTTTTTCAAGTAATCGTATTAACTTCTCATATTACAAGTAATGCGCCCGTATTTTAAACATTATGATTCAATAATCACACAAATTTTACATAAAAAAAAATTGCATAGAATTACAATCAAGAATTATTTAGGCCTTCCAATCAGTTTAAACATTTTTGCCTACTATTTCATAGATTTTGTCTCAAAATGTGTGAAGATATTATTTAAAACTACTCCATACTATGACCGTTAAAATTGCCGCCCGAATATGGAGCACACAAATATGGCTGTCGTAATAAGATATAGGCTATGTAAAAATGATAATATGCAACGAATAGTGATTAAACAGGTCCGTTAATGTACGTATGTATTGTTATTTTTATTGGTTTACGAGTGTTGCAAACCATGTCGAACAGAATTATAATACATTTAAGTATTTATTTTATATTGTGTTGCATGTATGTGAAGTACGTATGTGGTTTAATAGAGCGGAGTCGAAAGAGTATTGTTTGGAATTCGGGATGTCCTCTTTAAGCTTTTTAATAAAGTTCACTTGTACGATAGTAGGTTAAACAGGACCGTAAACTCGTATTGCCAGTCGTATGTTTGTGCAAAAAACTTACACGGCACTCTAAAAAATGACGTTAAATCGTATTTATTTGGGTGAAATTTAATGAAGATAATTACTAAACAACGTCGTTAAGTACTTAGAGAACGGTTAAAAGATTTCGTAAGATTACAGACATACAGATTTTTTTTTTTAACACCAAAAATTTTCTCAAAATATTGTCTACTTAAAATTGCTTATCTTTACTGTTTAAATGTTACGCTTTATTGTAATTTTCAATTATCGCCCGTACTCAGGATCAGATAAAACTAATACGGCGAATGAAATCGTTGGGTGTATTTTTTATGCGTCTGGTACACTTTCTTCCGCGGCGACCGAACTGGGCCAAATATTTGATACTTAAACATTAAGAAATTGCCATCAGCCCCAACTGAATCGATTTAAATAAAAACTGTTTGTTTATTTTTAGTTTTTTTATTATTATACCTAATGCGTTTTTGTAGCTTTTCTTTCTCATCGTTTTGTTCGACGTTATGAATCATGAACGAACAAAAATAAAGGATAGATCATATAGATCTCATTTTTGTAATGAGGGTTTTAACTTTCATAATATTTAGTGTCTCGAATACAGATTATGTTGGATTGTACACTTAGAACCGAATAGCAATATCTACCTACACACTGAATCTATTTGTGACATCGAAACCCTGAAACCGATACTATGAAGTTTTAATGTATTAGGTGTGTTAGAAAAGTGGGATAATGAAGAGAAATTTAATTAACACTTCATCGTCCAATGTGCTTTGTTGTTGACATAACCATAGACAAGAAAACGAAAAGAAATGACGCGAAGGCGACTTTAGCATGCGTACGAATATATTTTATTTTCTATTTTTGTATGTTAAATTCATTGATTATTTAAAATTAAAAATAATTGTAACAAATTTCTACTGACTTAATTTTGTATTTGATTAAATTAGCAATTCTGTATTTTTGTTGAAAATTTTTCTACAGTTCAGGTATTTAAAATTTTAAGACGCAATATGTAGCAAAATATACTATTTTTATGTCATCAATAATTAACTTAATTTAGCCGTTTTAGTACACAAATAAAATGCCCTATTACCGTGTCATAAAAATGTAGATCGACAGCCTGATCTTCATAACAAATTATTCAATTTAAATGCAGTAAAATAATAATTTAATTCAATTTCCAAAAATATGTCTACTACGTACCCTTGTGTTATCTGTGGACGTAACGAATGCCAAACTCAGTCAATAATTATTTGACTTTCACCAATTTGCACTCACCTACATGTGTAGCCATTGTTTGTGGATTTGCTAACAACCTCGACAGTGTTAGTGAACAAACATGCTAGACAGATTTAAAAGCTGTTCACACATCTTCCTGTATTTATTTTGTTCCAGCGAACGTGTTACATTATTTGCATACACACTTAATAAATGTTAATAATACCTAATTTATGAATCGCTTGAATTGCTACTTCTGTTATGTACTTACAATTTGCATTTTGAAAGATATTTCCTTTTGTTTATTTTGCCTATTAATGTCGTTTGTTTGTTTAGTGATGAATGACTATTCATTTTGGATGACTAAATATAACAAGTAGGTAATTAAATAAGCAGTGATAGCCTAGTGGTGCAGGATTAAGCCTCGCGCTCCGGGTATTCTGGGTACAAATCCATGGCGCGCACAGGCTCTGTACAAAACTGCATTTTAAGATTAAATATCACTTGCTATAACGGTAAAGGAAAGCATGGTCAGATAATTTTGCAATCTTAGACTGCAAAAAAAAATCTTTAAGATGTGTGAAGTCTGCCAACCCGATGTGGATTTTGGTCTTAACTCTCTCATTCTGAAAGGTGACCCGTGTTTCAGCAATGACATGATAAAAGGGTCGAGAAAACGGTACAGTTAAATTATAAGTCCGATTTATTTACACCGGGACAGCCCGACTAGTATTCTACTTATCCGCAATCCTTAAGGCCTTCATAAAGGTATTTCCATGATAAGTCCGAAAGTACGCGGGTTATCAGGAAAAATACACTCAATTAATCCGATATATCATCATCGTCGTCGTCGTCAGCCTTTGGACGTCCACGTCCACGTCCAGTCCTGGGCCTTCCGAATCCAGCAGCTTTCGGATACTTAATTTAGTAATATACATTATATGTAAGTATATTTCCAAATGTTTAATAGTGAAATAAGTCTAGATAAAAGAGAAAGTCTGTACGAAGCTTACATTTTATTAAAAGCGGCTGTTCGAATTTAAGAGACAGCGAAAAAGCATGATCTTATTGGGTCCGAACACAATACCTTCGAATTTTAAATCGGGTGCTGTGTTAAATTTTTCCCACACAAACCACACTTTGTACAAGCATTTTATAACTAACATTTATTATGATAAATAATGACCATTTATAATTCATAATTCATTCATGTATCAATACCTAACGGAATAAAATTGCAAAGAAATTGGGCCCGCATTTGAGGTCAGGCTCTGCTGACTCAGTAAGTATGACTGCTCGTCTTTAAAAGCAACGAGTGTTGGTAGTGTTGGTACCTATATAAAAATCTAATTTATCGTCGTCGACGCGAAGTGCCTTGAAAGCCTGTAACTGTCCTGTCACAACACAAAAGCCCCACCCATCGATGAGGTGTTTTCGTTGTTTTTATATTTAAGAATTTGTAACGAGATCTCCTGATTGCATCTTCCGACACACCTCCACGGGCGTTGGCCGATTGACCCACATGATTCATACCTCAATGCCGTCAGTTTTTTCATTAGCCTCTAAGTGCGGGATCTATAGTCTATTAATCTGGCGTGCGTGTGGCCAGAATGATGAATGTACAGAACTGACGCCAGGTCGGGCGCAAGATAGCAATAAGCACTTGGTGCTGTCTACTTAACCTGGAAGGGACCTGGCGTGACCATATAATCATAATGATAATAATAATCTGTTAATTATTGGAACGATTTTGGTTGTCATCATCATTATAATTTTATGTTATAAAGTTTTGTCCGCTGTTGGACATAAGCTTGTCCTAAATCACCGAGTTCGATTTTCAGCTCTTCGCATCTAACCGTTGCCAGCCATTTTGCTACTTAATTTGTACGTAAATTTATTGAAGTTTGCGTCAGTACTCACTCATAGATACAATGCGTTGCGGTGATGAGATGGTCGCGGGCCACGACAGTGGCGCCACAAATGAGTTTTCCGTCTCGTTTAACTGCAGCTAGCCACGGAAACTCTCCAGGGTGCACCGCTCCACCCCCCACCACTCGGGCTCCGCGAACAACCCCGCACGCTGTGAATAAAACTTTTTTTATTAATCAGACAACGACGTCTTCACAATGAAAAAGCGTATGCCTACTTATCTACGCTCGTAAGTTGTACATCTTTGGCGTAATCATATGTAGGTATATTAGCTTTTCAAATACAGTTCAATAGAAATAAATATATTTAAAATAATATGTAACATCACGCCTATAATCTCCGAAGAGGTACGCAGAGGAGTGTAGTAGACTCCCACGTTTCACTGGTTACGTTTACGTCCCATGGAACAGGTGGTAAGCTTATTGCCATACACCGGGCACAGACTCTGCCTATTTTGGCATCAGATGGTCATATTTAGTGATGTTCCAAGGTATTTATTTGTATAATAAAAGCCATCTTCAGTAAACAAGTGACACCCTGCGCTGTACATTTTGCGCGCGCTTCGCTTTCAAATTCAAATCCTACGTATATTAAATTGCTGATATATTAGGTACACCAGTCAAAAATTTGTTGGAAAATAAAAAGTATTTGCTAATTTCAGTATGCTGTTTTTTATTTTATCTTAGGTATATGTTATTCGTATTTTAGATATTGTAACTATTTGTCGACAATTTTAAGGAATACTTCATTATATAAGTACATAATATGTACCTATATGCGTAGAATTCTAAACGTCATCAAAGACGAATTGTTTTGGTTGGTATGATTTTACGCCCTATTAAAACTCCAAAAATCACAGGTTCGTGTCCTACAACGAGAGCGAGTTCACAACAAAACATGTAAATAATTATCGTATCTGGGTTAAGTTATGATTGCTGGCCGATAACGAAGAGGAACACTGTTATCTATTGCAACTATTTCGAAGGACGTTTACAAATTGCCGCGAACTAATTACTTAGTCGGCGTACCGTCGGCAGAAACATAAAAAAAAATATTGTTTATTGAATTAATTAAAAAAATACAAGGTTTTTTAACCCAACTGGATTTTCAAAATGAGTGATAAAAGTAGAAAAAGCACGTCTAAAAACCCTTACGTTACCTTTAAGTTACCCTCTAAGGAGCCTGACATGAAGATACAATAATAATTCAATTTGCCAGTTTCTGGTTTGTAGGTTTGTTTTTATTTTCAAAAAGTCAACAAACTCGCGGTTAGTGAAATTTGAATAAACCAATATTTTTGTCAATAATTGGCTAATAATAAAATTCCAATAGATTTAATACCAATATATTTTCTGTTAACGGAAGTCGAAATGCATACTAAGTGGAAATTATGTTTACAGTTATTGGTCTAAATGTGCATCAAATTTTTAATGCGCAATCTTTTAAAATTCATTAATTATGTGGACTAGGTATTAATTTAATCTCAACTAGTTGTTACTTAATCTTTTAAAAATAATTATTTATGTAGACTAGATATTAATTTAATCTTAACTAGTTGTTACTACAGCCTCGTTCACGTTCCTTTGAGATGAGAAAATTAATCAACTTTAAATTTATAAAGTTAAACACAAAATAATGTATGTCAATGAATGTTATACATACATTGCTTGTCCAACTTAATAATCCATATTACATCATTTCATTACAGCTACATAAATGTCAATGGTTATGTTACATGTCATAATAACCGATGATATGCATAACTCCAGTTTGTAGTGTATTATACACCGGTTGGCAATAAAATTTATGTTCATCTGTAACAAAAACATGTTACTGTTAATTATTCGTGGCTCATGTGTCCGGAGCACTTAACACACTTGCGAGGAAACGTTTCATAAGATTAACTGTTTGCGATTGTCAAAAATGTGTCATTTTTATTACGTAGGTATTATTTAATGTCAAAACTGTTCAGACTCAACAGGAAAGTTGTAAAGATATTTTCATCTTCAAAATATTATATGGGCAATTATGCATTTGCGTACCTATATATTTTTATTTATAGATATTACAAATGTTGACGGATGCAGCTAGTAAGTGAAATCAAAACAAATCATACTTATATGATCACAGGTCAGGTCACATACTAGATGATAAGGGAGTCACAGGTCAAACGAAATCGGCGTGCGTGTATGAGAATGCTAAATGTAAAAAAACCATGGCAGGTCTAGAAGGATAGACAAATTTGCCACTTGGTGCTCTCTGTCTACCCCATAAAAGATTTGCCGTGACGATATCATGAAATCAATCTTAAACATAGTAAAACTTAATTCGTTTTAGAAACATTAAGCCAACTACATTTCAGCTCATTGTTTGTCAATTCATTTAGAGAGATCACGGTGACCTGACATTAGTTTAATAATCTCCACCTAAAATGAAATTTTAATTAAGATTAGAATGAAACGTCTTTACTAAGTTAAGACATTTTGTGTCAAAGCGTTGGCGCCGATTGCAACAGTTACTGTTAGAAATAAATGGAATATTGGAGCTCATATCCGATACATACAAATCATTTTTATTTACGATTTCAATATTTAGGATATCTAACACACTTTATATATATAATTTATTGAACTGTGTTCCCATTCTTTAAATGTATTGGTCGGAATAATGATTAGTATATAAAGAATTGGTTCACAGCGAGAAGCTGCATACAGTTACGTCGTTCGTTAACAAATCGATGCCAAAATATCGCTGGACAAACCACACATTCGGCATTTATTGGTTTACACATAAAATTCTTTAAAATATATTTCGCTATGACAAGTAAAAGCGGAAGGAATATCGATTTATAAGACCTTAAACACAGCAGTGTACCAACTACTTACCGACCTACGTTTTTGAATTCCGAATGTGGCTGTGTTGATATTTTTTTTCGGTAATTTTTATTATTATTGCGTTTGGTTTTAATGATATTATTATTAAATCTTGTATTATATTAAATACTGAATTACTTATACACCTATTCCTACTATTCACCATTACTTAATTATTCACCGTTCATCCCAATACTCATGACCATAATCCATGTATTGGCACAATATTAGAAAAGGTTGCAACTTAAATGACTGTTGTAGCCAATTCTAACAATATAATATATTTCTGTAACATGTATATTATTTTCATACATGTATCATCTATATTAAAATAATGAACATGAAAAGGTCTTGTTCGTTTGTTCGCAATGAAATTATGAATAGGAAATGAAATTTTTTTATCGTGCGTTGTGGTCAGATTCATGACAAATGCTATAGGGTATCTAGAATAATGCTACAAGTGTTAGATAGCGTTAAATATTGGTTTTTTATTTGCTTTGTAATTATATATACGCCAGCTTAACGGTTAGTGACTACAGTATACGTAAATAGTATAGTAAATGTATAAAAAAGTCCGCTATACCGTATTTTGTTATGTATGAGTCACAATAAGCAACAATTTGACATAAATTTATTGAAAGCCTATTTACGAAAATTATTTTAAGGTATGTCATATTAACCCGTACGAAACAAAGAATATTTTAAAGACAATTTTATTAAGTCAGACTTTGTTTTTTACTGCCTGTTATTTTGACGCATAGATCAGAAGATAATGTAAGATTAAAAACATTCTTGAGTCTATGTCTATGGTACGGCGCGGCGTGGTGCCACGAAAACCCATAAATAATAATACCACGCGAAAAAAAACTACAATTATTGTCTGTGGTTAATTACTGTAAATCATCTATATACGATTTTTTTGAAATCATGCGAGTTATAAAAGCTCGTGTAAATTACTTTTTAAAAAGCAAGTGCAAGTTTTTATTTATAATAGCTGTTGTATATATGCGCCCTACTGACACTGTTGATAAGGAGAGTATACGAGCGAAAACTGTTATCTTTAAATTCATGCTCGATTAAAGCGAGATCGAGACTGATATAACGAGCTATAGTGTTTTTGGTACTGCGTTAAATGACTTTTAAGTGATTTTTGTATCATTCGAGTAAGGAAGTGAGGTATTTTGGGTAAGTACACTAAATTTTTACGGACAATTTCATTCGTGAGTACGATCGATTTTTTTTAATGGTGTATGTCATCATGAACACGATTTACTAACAATTTTACTTTTAGAGACGTATCTTCTATCAGAATGAGAAGGATTAAGGCTAGATAGCTAGACAAACCTAGAGACGTTGCGGAGGATTCTAGGACGCCTAGGTTTACTTACGATGTAGGTACTCCTGCACAATTTCAGTCACTTGTATTAAAAATACAGATTCTAACTTAAATCAGTTAGAATCTTTTCAGTGTCTTATGTATTTAATGACTTGTTAATCATAGCTGAAAAGACTACCTTTTCAAATGGAGACTGCAAAAGATATCTTTAGTTAGCAACTGAACTGAATTGGCACATTTTCTCCCGCGTTAATGTTGTTTAAAAGGCACGTGTAATCGTTGTTCTTCTAACATATTAGGCTGCTATGCAGATGTCCCAGGTTCGATTCCTATCAGAATGGTTACCTAAATGATGAATTAAGTATCTATTCCGGTTTTGTATTTGTAATTTTTTTTGTCTGCATTTTGTTCGTGTAGGTCAGGCACATCAAAAATGTCCTAATTTAATTTAATCTTAATTTCTACTAATCCTAATCCATAAGAATTATTTTAAATCGTATTATCTACTGCTAATTATTCTGTAAATTTATATTATTGACGCAGCCATTAAGAGAACGAATATCTCGTAAGTAAATATGCAGGTAACTATACGTTTCAAAAATTGAATTTTATATGAATTCCCGCATGATGTTTTAAAATTCTGAAGACATTCATACTTATTGGAAAAATTTAAATACATAATGGAACCTCGAGATTTCACTTTAAACGCATAATAATAATTACTTAAGAACTCTCATTGGCGTCTGATTTGTATATTGTTAAATTACAAAGACGATGTAATGTGTATTCTATTACGCTGCAGTCTCAAGTATTCGATTTCCAATATACTTGACTACGACTCTCTATAAACACTTCTAGATATTAACGCACGTGACGTAACGCGAGGAGCGGAGACGTATGATGTCCCCATTATTTGTTTTTAGAAACGACCATGTCTACACTAAAACACCTCCGCTAGTGTCTACTCATGTCACAAAGATATAAACGCCATTAAAATGTTATTTTATTGACACATTCACAACAATTTTGTAACGTTAATTATTTTGCCGACCGTACATTTAACTACATTTTAAAAGCCTCGCAAATTTACGACACATAGCTATCAATGTAACCGTCAATTCTACTAGCCGTAAATAAAAAGCGGCGTAGAACTAGTAAAAATTCTTAATAGACGATTAAAATATTCGAATATCATTCATTTCGCACTTTCTTTACACTTTTACGTTCGACGAAATTCAAATTTAACACTTGTTGACCCTAATTCAGACGCAATAGATAGACAACTGAGGCTCTCTGCTTTTTTGCGGAAACTATTTTGAAAACACTTTCGATTTATTTTACTTGAATACATTGAATTTAAATAAACACTATAAAAACGTAAATAAAAAAATCTAGTGAGTTACTCGCTGTAGCGAATCGATCACAAACGCGACACAAAAATGGAGCTCCGTGTATATGATCACAAAATTCCAAATGTTTGATAACACAAGAAAAAAGTTGTGACACTCACTGCAAGGCTTGCAGGCGCGAGCGGCCGCCGCCACAGCTAGGAGACACAAGACACGGAACATGTCTGTCGGAGTCACAGGCCACTCTGGAGGCAGGGGGAGACGCCGTCCCACCTATTATAGGCCGCGGGCGGCGCCTCTGATAAGGCCTCGGGGCCAGGGTGATCGGACCAGGCCAAGTTCACGGATACGCGGCGACTGCTCGAATGACACTGGTAGGAGCGCTGCGTCACCCCACTGCTCTCGCTCGGGGCTGTGGGAGGCTCGGTGGAAGGCTTAGACATTGACCTTGATGAGTACTCATTGGGCGATGTTATCACACCATTCATTAATGTTTCTCATTTGACAATAGGATAAGGGAAAGTGTCGATAAGTCAATCCGAGACCCTTTCTTCTCGAGTGCGTAATATTTGCGAATTACGTTCGATGTTTATTGCGCCACGGCGGCCCTTTGTTGTCGGCGAGAGATTTATTTGTCGAAATTTCACATCGTACTTACATCGGTCACGAAACATCCATCAATGTATCACCTATATATGTATCTGTATAAGTATCAAGCATTCTATGGTGCTATACAAAAATAAACATAGCAAAAAGCTTGCCACTTACGAACAACAGACAGTGCGTATACAACGTGAATAACGGAATCGTAAAGCGTTGGTACAAGTTTTGCCCGCTCTCTTATAACTCTTTTCGGCATTAAGTAGTTGTACGCCCATATTTGGTGGTTGTAAAAGAAAAATCTGCAACCGCTTCCACTGAGCACTCGGGAGCTAAATTAAAATCAGCGTGTACACCGTTCGGTCAGAAGGTCAATTAAGGCATTCTTTGCACGGTACGATTTGCATATTTCCAACTCCATCCGGTCGCAATACTTTAAAATAATTCCGTGGATTGTAATACGAAAGACAGGCAGTCTATCTGTCGAGCTGTCAGGGTCATCGCATGTTGTGAGGAGTTGCCAATCTGTTGCACGTCTTGACTTTTTGACATTTAAACTTCACAGCATATTATATCCATAGCATACAGTGAGTGTTAAGCGTACTGACTTACTTTTGATTGGCACAGAATTTATGTTAAGCAGGTATCGAAAGCCGTTGTATAATTCTCACATCAATCACAATGATAACGTTTGTATATATGTCTGTATACTTATATACCTATAAACAAATATTGCGCTAAATTTAATACATTTCGTATATCTAATTCCTTAAACAGGGTTTATCCATGATCTACTTAAAAATTACAAATGGGCGGAGAAAGTTGTGTATTGACATGTTCACTTTCTGTTCGTTCTACAAGTTATTTATTGAAATCTATTAAAATCTGACTTCTTACATGCTCATTCTCAACATTTTTAACACCCGATTATTTTTCTATGTAAGTATATTTCAGACATACATTCAATAGAATACTTACTTTAATCTACTCTATTCATTTTACTTTTGTAGTCCATTCCGATTTTCTATTGTATGTTCACCATGCTCTCTTTTTAATCGTTTAGCACATGTATATTGAATTCTCTTTAACTCTGGTTATGGATTAACTATAAAACGAGGCGATTTGTCGTTGGATCAGATTTATCACAATTGATCAAGTACCTATATTTTCAGTTTTTTTTTGCAAATACACCCTTTGTCACTTCGTTCACCATTTATCCCAAAGTAGGGCATGGGTCTCCCTACATTGTATTTACTCGTATCTATTACTTATAATATCAGTATATTATGTATGCCCTTTCCATTACACTGACCGCAGTCCAATAGTTAAATGTTAAGGGAGTTGATGATAATAATAACGATGCATTTAAATAGTACCTACCTATAAATATTACTTACATATTATACTACAGTTTTATTGAACCTCAACATATTAGCGTACAGACCTCATCGTTGTGTTATAGTCAGATTATAAAACAACCATTAACCAAATGTGTACTCATTTGCATATTGAAAAGCCATTAAGAGGCGTATCTAGTCGTCCATCACTGGCCTGCGCACAACTGCGCATATCCTCTGTCGTATATTGTTACGCAATTTGCACGAAATTTCACCTGATGCCGGATGAACGGAGCTGTTCATTTTAGTTCTTTTACATTTGGACAACATTGCCCAATGCTTTACGTAACTTTGGTCCTGGAACTAAAGAGACGCCATTCAATATTTTGCAATTTTCGATATTTCGTTGCACAAACTTTTGCGCAGTTACACGAGCGCTTATAAACAATTAAGATTAAAAAAAAGCGTTACACAGACACGGTTCTGAGGTAATATTTCGATAAACAAATATTAACAAGACGTGTTCTCTACATACGATTTTTTGTAATATATTGTGTTCATTGTAAGGATCAATGATTTTATTAATATGCTATTATGGCGTGTACAAAGACGTAAGAATAAAATATTTTGGACAACATCAAATGCGGTTCTCTCATCCGAAGCTAGGTAGACGCTGTTTTAATATAAATGAGATAACAGTGACATAACTTTTCACTAATATAAATATTCATAAATATATTATTTTACACTCAAACACAGCCCAAATACTCGTATTAATCATACAAATTAATATTCGTTCTGGTAGCAAATCGAACCTGAGATCCCGACGCAGTCAAGTTTACCCATCGGACCAGAGCGCGTCATACAAGTAAGCAAAGTTCGACATTTCCTTATTTTGAAAATCAGTTATTGGACCATGTAGCGGGTCGGCTTTGGCGCCATTCTACTTTCTTAATTATTTGAAACGTCGGCTATGATATACGTCGTTGTGGCCATGATTTACTGAATACTTGCGCTGTGTTTATACTGTAAAGTAAATTCTCTTGATCGAAATTTATCGATTCTGCCGGATTCTTCACGTGTAACGACAAATTGTCGTATTTAGACATTTAAAACATTTACTTCAATTTTGAAACCGTAATTTCCATTCTCTTGTTGTTTTATCGAATCTGTCGTACGTGTATATTCTTTTTGTGTGACAAATCTTCGTATTAAAACTTTTAAAACATAAAATCACATTTATTTTAATTTTCGATCACGTTTTTATTGAACATAACTTCAACACACGGATATATGGGTCAATTAATTGTAAGTGATAAATTCAGCTTCTGAATTTATTCACAAAGCAAGTAATAAATTGTATGTTTAGTACCTACTTGCTTTTTGTATAAAGTGTTATCTTAATAAATAATATCTTTTTTACAACCCAAATTATTTAACAAATTACTTTTAGCACTCCGTTATTTGAAATAACTGATTTTTGATTAACTCTTTTTTTAATATATGCCTCATTACGCACTAAAATTTCACGAATATCTGACATATATTTTTTTAATTAATTCGATTTTTCTATAAATCCATAAAAATGTGATTGTGGTTTCCGGCTTATTCTTGTGTGTTCTTGTTGACAAAACATTGTAGATCACAAACAAAATTGTTTTTTTTTTTAACATGAAAATCTATTTTAATATCATATAGAGCATACAATCTACATTAGAAGAAAAGGTAAATTTTCTCCGTTGATTGTCAGCAAAGGTCGTAAGTTTCCGATACAAGGATGATTCAACAACACCATTGGCCTTGCGGTGGTGGGTGTGTGCTTGGAAAGAGCCGCTGCGCCAGACCGTGGCAAGTGTGCCAAGGCGATGCCCGTATGCCGATAACGATGCAGCCTTCCCAGTATGATATTACTACAGGTTTTGTTTGTTAATAGAGCTGAATTTACGAGTTCATTGGGAGATTCGTTCGAGTTCCTGCGAAAGCGCGACTTTTTTTGACGGTAAGATTTTCCTGCACCTATTGTTTAATTTGCTCATAAATTGTTATGTTGTTCAAGCAAATATTACAAAGACGGTTATGTTACTAGATTTATACAATATATTTTTAATTAGTATTAAAACATTGCCTATGGCGTATTATCTGTCGTAATAAGCTCTTTGGGACTTAGCCATATAGAGCACTAAAATCCTTAGCTAAAGACGTATTTCAATAATAAATTTATATAACACTTCTATTTCTTAAATTCACTACCTCTTTTATACTAACGTTCTCGAAACTCTACATAGGTTGACCACGTGGTACACGAAAGCGTAATAAAAAACAACATCTCAATAAAACTATAATTTAGACAAGCTTATGTAAGTATTTAGAAATGTCATTATCATTTATTGCATGTGTCACAAAGTGCGGTTAGTCAATCTTTTCGAAATAAAACGGAGACGAGTTCGAGTGGGTTTGTTGCAAATAGTTGCGGCCGTTTAATCTTATTTATGGTTTTGACTGAATAAATTAAATAAGAATGCATCGCCGACACGATACCGTGCCCCTGATTTGATAACGCCCTGCATACACCATATCTGACCATGTAGGAACCATGTTCCAATTAGACTCGCCCCTTGGCACGTTGAATATGAGAATATAGCCTTTGCTTTTTAAATTATTATTGTAAATATAGTAAAGGTAATAGTAACGCAGAGCTGAAGATTCAGCTCAGTGGCGTGCTACTGAATTTTTATTTTTAATTTTTTTATTGCAGAGGCCTATATGCAGCAGTGGCCGAAAGTAGCTGATGATGACGACGACGATGATCGTAGGGATGCTCTTAAACACCTCATAAGAGTAATAAAACAGATATATAATGCGAATATCGGAGGATTCAACATGAAGTGAGACCCAGATTCAGCTACCTTGACCAAATAGGTGAGATCCTGGCTGATGAGGAATCTAAAGTATTCGAAATCTTCGCGCGTATATAAAGAAGGCGATAAATGTAAAAGGATTTTGTCAGTTCTGAACGGATAGAAATATTTGGCATTACCATGACGATAAAATAATATTGCTTTAAATAAAACGTTTTTATTCTATTCTGCTATTATTATACAAAGGTAAATCTCTCATAAATATTAATGTACATATCGAATTATATGACGTAAGAATTGTAACTTGTAAATATTTCGCTGTGTTGTACCACGCTCTACTTCGTTTTTAAATCCTTAGAAGAGAGTTCTTTTAATCTGGAAACAGATACAATAAATGTAACATGGAAGTACTAATGGATTTAGTTTGATTTTAAATTATTACAACCTTATTTGTTCCCTAATATCTTCTCTAGCGTTTTATTAATGGATGTGTCTAATGGGGATACAATATGGCGTTTTTCGTTTTAGATATTTGCTGCATCAGAACTATTGTATCAAGTTGTAATTTTAATATACAAATTAAATAGAAAAAAAGAACAATTATGTAGGTATATGTAAACTTTTTTGAGCTATCCGTTTTATAATTTTATACTTTGTAATTAAAAGAGGTAAATTGTTTATGATTTTGTCAAAGATTATCAAAATAAATATGTCTGATTTTCAATTTAGCTTATTGTAATTACAACAAGTTCATTGTTAACTGGAAACCAGCCACCGTGAAAAACTACCCATTTTTGAAAATTTAAATTTTAGTATCAATGTTTCTATCGTCGTTTATGTCTTTTATATAGAAAACGTAAAATAATTCGTATATACTATCTCTTCATATATGACACAATTAAAACCACATTTTTATAATCACTAAAATACTAAAAGATTTTTAAACACAAATTCGCGTTTAATAATTGAAACGATTAGAAACGAATCGTAAATGATTGTGTGAAAATACTATAACGAAAAAAATGGCTATAAAACATGGTTACAGCTGACAAAGTACCGAAACTATATTAAAACGTCCGCATTAAATCTCAATAAACACATTTATATTCATTTTAATTCATTAAGTCGCCTATCATCACTCTTATGTATACTTGTATTAAGGTTAAAAATGCTTCGTACCACCTACGTTGGTGGTTTGCCAAAACTGAATCCATAATATGTTATTCTGACCTTAACTGACCGTATGAAACAACGGGTGTATAAAGAATATTTATTTATTCAATATTCGCAGTTTACTATTACAGTTATATTACACTTCATATATGATAATTTTTCAGCAAAAATTGTAGTGCGGAAGGTCTAGAATTTTTCACTATGCACTATATCCAACAGACATTGCATAGAGTAATATCGTACGATCCTTACATACGAGTAGATAATCCCGCGGGCGTTAGTTTAATACAGTAAGATCGTAGAAGTCGAATCACTAGGATTTTATGTCTCTACCTGAGTAAACTTACCCTAATTGTAACAGACTTAGCATAAACAGATAGAGTTGCACTGTATCGAACTCACATCGATTTCACTACAAAACATTAACTTATTATGATCCTATAAGATGAATATATTATATAATACATATTAAAGTCACTGATTCTATTTATAACATTCTTAAAAGAGCGATGAGAGTTTCTCCTAACGGCCTTCTTACTTGTTTTCATAGAATGAAAGGCATTCAAAACCATTGACTGGTATCTACAATAAAGTGTTATGACGTGTATAAGTATTATGTCCATTATAGCTAACGTTACTGTAGCAACCGTTACTATGACAACGTTTACATTAAAACATTAATAGGGACACAGATGATGATGGGTTGGTGTTTATGGATCGTGAAGGATGGTTGTTCAGCTAATATATTTTTCATTAAAAATAGTAACGAGAAAGGAATAAGAAGAGAGAGATATATGATGGTAGATGAAAATATAATTTATTTGGAATTTGCGTTAAATCTCTTGGTTAGCGTCTACGTGGTTAATTTATCATTAAATATGGATAGCCATAGATATACCTAAATTAATCTGCCTTAAATTTGTTATTCTTAAATCTGTTATCTGCCTTAAATTGTTTGCGAACCGATCTTGTTTTAATAAATTTTGCTTATTTGAAACGTAGTGAAGTTATACATTTCAAGAGAAGTGTCTGTCATACAGCCCAGTTGTTAAAATTGTACAATAAACGTTCAAAGAACAATTAAATTAAAATATGAAGTGAAACATCGTCGTAAAGCGCCTAGTAATTTATGAAGAGCAATATTTGTAAACAGAATAATATTTGATTAAAAGAAATATCAGGCGTTCTATTATTTTACGTTCGCAGGTATAAAACTAAACGCTGAAATCTATAAAACTTTCACCTAAGTCTATTTCGGGCGGATTTTTGTTGATATGTATTATATTGTCACGTGAGGCGTTTTACTGGAAGGCAGAGCTCACCGAATGAAATATATCTTTGTTTACTGAGCTAACTTACGATTTCTACTTTCATTTTTTTTTTCATATTTAGAGAGTCAAAGAATGAATATTTTAGTTCATGATCACTAACATATCAAATATTTAACCAACACTGAACTTATACGGGCATATTTTTATTTCCTTTTTATATATTTCTATATAACCAATTTTTGATATGCAGCAATGTGGGTACGCTTCGAATAAAATAGTTTCATGACTAAATTTGCCCAAATGATAATTCTACCATTTACTCTATCTATCACGAACGACGAATACCAGGCAGGTAACGTTTAAATTACTATTTTGAAGTTTACAATCGACTGTCGAGCGTGTTATTACACCTAGTGCAATATCTATTCCGCTGTATTGTACGATAATGAGGTACATTATCTGTAAAACGAATAGGATGATTCTCATGAAGCCGGCGCATGCGAGAGCTATTAAGGTCCCACATGGATGCAAAAATGGTAATAATTACAGCATTAACAGATAATGATTCAGCTTCAATTACCTTGTAACTGTTATGGAATTTATTGCGGTAATTCCAAACGGCATAAAACCGTGGTACTGGTGACAGGAGCTTGCATATTGGAGCTGTTTCTGCCAGGACTAAGTAGAGCGGCCCAAGTGAAAGTGGACATAGCTCTTTCTCTTTCTGCCTTCAATCCGCGGTGTACACGGATTGAGAGTGGTCACTCGTCTTCCTTTATCAACAGGCGACCGCTCCGCCGGCGTGATACGTTATTTTAAACAATATTTCGATTGTGACCCCGAATTGTGATCTGTGTGCATGTGGAAAATTCTTGTTAGAATACCATAGTCCTAATTGGTAAGTAAAGGAACTTCGCTCTTTGATTAAATCATTTGGACGACCCGATTTTGTATTAACTAATTAATAAATAAATAATTCAATTAGTAAATCCCTGAGAGTGTTATATAAAGTTGCGCATATATTAGAGTTAATTAAATATTGAATTCGTTTTAAATTTGTTAATACACTGTTTAATTTTAAATATCCGTTGCTTCGGTTGTTTAGAAATTAATATCATTTATAAAATTTATTGAAATATTAATCCTCTTGATATCCTGCGCAAATATAATTGCATTCAAATTCACGACGTGGATTAATGGTTTTTATGTTATACTCGTATTCTTACGGATGACCCACATTAGGCTCGAAAATACCGTATCTCACACAATAAATATTGTTGTGTGAATTATTTACTCCATTTAACAGGATACTGGCATAATTCACGAATGACCAAGTGCGTCGACTTGGACCGTTATTTAAAAAAATAATTGCGTAGGAACCAGTCAAAGCGAATATAAATTTTACGCGCCGAAATAATTTGGGGCCGGCGTTAAAAGTTTATGTTCCAATATCAAATAGCTTGCGCGTGATCGGTTTCAAGAAAGAATATAAATAATTTCGTTAAAAAGCGTGTGATTCACATAATTTTTTTATTTAGGTAAGGAAACTTGATTGTACAAAGTAAAAGCTAATTAACTTGAAGGAGAATGGTTGTAGATATAATTCAGAGGATAGGTTCGTCCAAGTTCAGATGTAATCGTCTCCGTAATATAAGACTTTGGAGTAACTATAAGATTGTACAGGTACAAAAACTGCTTTGAAACAGACATTAACATGCCAGTCTTGCAAGGATTTTAAATGATCACTAGGCATTTTTTATTAGGTTCCAAATATTTAGTGCAAATTTAAGAACGTAATAATATTAAGGCTGGTAGGTATATAAAATGGCGTAGTAATTAAGACTTTACATTGAACTGCTTTCTACGCCGTTAAGTATATTATAGGGGAACAGGAAAACGAACAACTCTCTCGCCTAGAACGAGTCGTAGGGAGTCGCGGCGATGCAGGCCGCATACCAAGCGGGACGAGCGATTTTAAATTTTATGTTGCGCGTGTTCTATGGCGCCAGGATAACAGAGTTAGGCATTTATTGTGGAATAATGAGGACGTGCTTGCTTACTTTGTTTTTCAAGACACCATAAAAAAGTTCTTGTCTCTGCCGTTTTTCTATCTCTCTACAAAGTCTCAATTAACCAAAGTTGAGTGACGTCTTGTATATTCATTAAATATGTGTATAAATTTTTTTTTGGTTTGTATGTGTCCGTATTTGTCGAATACTATTTACAATTACATACTTAATTTTGCAGAACAAATAGCATGGAGTAAGTAACAATATTACTTACTAGCTAATTACAAGTTTTCACGTAAAGAAAATGTATATGCGCATAAAAATATATTGAAGAATGGAAACGGTTACGAACATAGTGTATGAATTTCTATAGTTTAGTGAGAAATTATTGTAGTGTAATCATGACTCATCCTTTACTGATAAATGAGAGAAGGAATGTTTTGCAAAATAAAAGTGAAAGCTTGGGATTCTTGTAAAATAAAAATCATTCTGGCAAAATTACAAAATGTGTAACACTCATTTGTTCCAATACATCGGAAAAATTATTAGGTAGCTACATATGTATATTGTCTGACCGAGAGATGTATGAACTCTACCTATTAAACTCGCATTTGATAGCAATATTGATCATATTTTTTGTAATTCGGGTATAATGCAAAGTTAAAGTTCATTTTAAAGTAAAATTTATAAATTTTGTTTATGAAGGTCCTAATATAATAATTCTATTACAACTCTTATTCCATAAAATGGTCATATGAAAACAATACATACATACAACAAAACATACAATACAATTTAATCGCACTTGGAATATCTATACACCGTAAATTTATTACCGATGTATGAGAATTTATGGTAGAAAACACTTAATATAATAGTCACGTGCTTGTTGCTGGCGTCGGTGTAAGTTACATGCGAAAATTGAACGAAGTCTGCTTAGCCCTTAAGTGTCGATTCCTTAAATCATATTATATTTTTTTAATCTGCGTTATTATCCGTAAACGTGCGTCTTGTAACATTCGAGGACAATAAATATTGCTTACCGCGATACTTAAATAAAAAAAAATCATTTAAATACCTACCTCTTATCGATAGCCATCAGTTTTATTAAACCAAATGAATGATACAGATAACGTTAATTGCGTTGGCTACCGGTTTATTTGTTGAAACCCATTATCGTAATTGAGAGCGTCAATTATAAAGACGCGGCGATTTATGATTATAAAGCTCAATAATTTTTTTAGCTCTATAAAGGGACGCAAATTTTGCAGGTAAAAACACATGAATATGCTAATGATGCTGATGAGATGATTGATCGAGGTAGCGGTACTCCGACGATGTGGATATCGTAGGTACCAGTTTTTCATTTACCGGTCCGCTGTGTCCTTGATTCACAATAAATATTCGGACACGTGTCTGGTGTTTCGGCGCGCAGTAATTCCAAATTTAAATTAATGAACATTACGACATTTGCGAATCGAAAGTTCTCGAAATGGAAAATATAATATAAAAATAAGTTCATTAGTTTGTTATTAAGTGCACAACGGTACTTCGGCCGCTGTTAAAGTATTAGGTTAAGGATGATGTACGCAGCTGACGGTCGCTGCACAGCGGGTGGTTGTGATGGTAATATTTAGTTCCGAAGGAGAAACGTTACAATTTTTCATTGACATCCGTTTCGCGGTCAGTGAGTCAAGTGTTTGATACTACCCTACATTCGTGTTTATTTTAAAATGTGATGTTGTCATGATTCGGATAGATATTGCAAGAGGGTAGAGCAGCCGCGTATACGCAATTAGATCTTCGTAACTATAGTGATGTTTTAATAAGAAGAGTTTATTGTAAAGGTAATAAAACTATTATTATTATTATTGCATTGGGTCGTTCGGTTGCTTACTGGATAGGAAATATCACCGAGGGCCATATATCCTTGCAGACTTGTTCTCCATTCATTATTCTCTTCATATATCTACGCAAGCCGCTTACGAATATTTCTGCGTTTTCTATTAAATTAATATTTTTTTATTAAAGTTGCATATCAGTCAATTTATATTCGGTTTAAATTGGTAGCTGTTTATATTTTTATAGAGGAATTAAATTAGATTAGTTTTTTAATTAACAATATGACAATTATTATGCAATCGTTCAGTTATTAATAAGTCAGTATCCAGCCTTTTTGTTTTATAGTCACGTACATTTTAACTCTTAAAAATCCAAAGTGAATAAAAAGGTATCTTGTTTTAGTGTCAACATGAAGGGGCTGCTAACTTTGGTCTGCATGGTAGCGGTTGCGCACTGCCATTCCACCGCAAAGCCCGAGATCGAGGGTCAGGAGAAGGGGCTGATAGACTGGATCAACAGCTGGGTTACCACCAGTACCACCACTTTGCGGCCATCGCAAGATCCACCAGAAGACTGCCCTACGTGTCGTAAGTAAATACTCACAAAATTATAAGGTTAACATTACGAATCGTGTCCGCGCGTTGTTAGTTACGGTAGGTGGCGAAAGTCATTGTAGGCAATTGTACCTAGTAATATTTTGCGAGAACATACACCATGGTTATCTTATTCCATTCTAGGTCGTGTTTACGCTACAAACACGGCACCGGGCAGCTGAAAAACTTCATAATGCACATACATTTCTAAATAAATATTTGTATAGATAATTTTACACTCAGAAATTGAACAAATAATAGTTTGCGTCGTAAAAATATCCGTCCTGGGTAGGAATCGAATTCTCCTCTTTCGTCTCTGCAGTCAACAAGACTCTCACTGGCCGAGAATGTATGATTAAGGACCAAATATAAATAAAACAACAACATACATATGTATGTTACCGAAAGGCAGATACCTGCCTGATATTTATAATGGGAAGTTTCTAAACGTTGCTATTGGCGGTTCAATTTCCTGTCTAACTGTCTTCCAAATAAAATTTGACTTACATAAAATGCTATAAAATGTCCCAATACTCGTAATGGTAACCTGTAGAGTCACCATTTTTTTATATTTTTTAAACAGTTTATTACAAGTTCTTAAATTTACAAAAAGAAAGGTGCAAAAGTTTACAAATCTTCTACAATTATTACGGACTAGTATAACTGTACGTCTTTTATCCCAGAATGCGGCATCGCTCGGACCCGCCGTCGTATCGTAGGTGGTCATGAGACCAAGAAACTGGAGATACCCTGGATTGGCGTCATGATGTACGGTGGTAGATTCTACTGCGGCTGTTCCCTCATCAATGACTTGTATGTTCTCACTGCTGCTCACTGTACATCTGGGTAAGTACATAGGTATATAATGTAATAAGGTAATTTCTGTTTACTTGGTATAAAAGCTACGGAGTCCAAATTACCTGTTGTGTTGAATGATGTTTAAGGGATTTTTATTATCAGGTCCCTTACAGGATAGGTAGAGAGCACCGAGTACCAAATGTCTTTATCCTTACAGACCTGGCATGCTTCTTGTAGATTCACTGCTCTTTTCATATCACACGCTGGTTTCGAAGACTTAAAAGATTTAGTTTTATGAAATGAATTAATATTTGGAAAAGGAATAAGCGATTTATTTTCCTGTCCCGGATACAGTCATTTTAGGACTTTTAGCATCGATTTTCGAATTTACTGCAATAGAAATTCATATGTTACAAAAATAATATTCAAATTCAAATGTTTATTGCAGATTCCGTAAGGAAAGAATAACCATACGTTTCCTGGAACATGATCGGTCCATCGCCAATGAGACTAAAACGATTGATCGGAAGGTTGCAGCCGTCATCCGTCATTTGAGATACAACCCTGGCACTTACGACAATGATATAGCTCTATTGAGGCTGGATCAGAGGGTATCGTTTTAAGATTTTGAACGTTATCATCATCATCATCATCGTCCTTTTTTATGTTTTACTGTTGGACACAGACCCCTTTTTACAATGAGTTTTAAAGTCAGCCAACCAATATTAAACATGTAGGTACTAGAGTTCTTTCTACACTGACTTTCGTATGATGCGTTTCTGAATGCATTCTCTGTAGGTGTCGGTATCACAAGATTGTTGTTTTCAGACGTTGTTATAGTAAGAAAATCGTTTTCATAAGAATAATTAAAAGGTGGGTGGATATCTCCAAGCAATAAAAAAATTTCTTTACGCTTAAACAGGGCGGTCTAAGAGTATAGAAATTGTTTTATCGCGCTTAGACGAGGCACTCAAATCTAAGTTTACTTTTGTATTTATAGGTAGATCTGAGTAGTGCTGTGAAGAGGATCAAGTCGGACGAAGTGCCCGAAGGCGAAGATGAGTCGACCGATGTTGGTCTGCGGCCGGTGTGTTTGCCGAGTCACGGACTGACGTACAGCAACTACAGCGCCATGGTCGCTGGCTGGGGCACTACTGAAGAAGGCGGCTCTGTTTCTGATACGCTCCAAGAAGTATGTGTTTCTATTCTTCAGGTTGTCTTGTTGTTACGTTGGTTGCCTAATTTTACTATCTTACAAACAGTACCATTCTATGGAGTCTTAAATTATGCTTGC
>DWME01001036.1:0-27486 GCA_018244795.1 Parelbella ahira ahira
GACAGCGCGCTGTAGCGCGGCGGCGTCGGTAGCCGGGAATGTAAATGGTTGGATTTTATATGCGTATTTATCATTCGCTGTAAAGGTTAAGGGATATATCAGGAGAAAATGCACACCCTATAGCTGGCTATAATCTGCAGTCGTTTTACATTTGCAAGGGGTTTAACGAGGCGCAGGAAAATTATTTATATTAGAATGTATAAAAATGTGTGTATGTAATTTATCAGCTGTCTGATTACGGTTTGCTTAGTTCGGGATCAGATGGTCGTGAGTCAGTGGCTTATAGATATTATTAGTAATATTACAAGTACTCTTAAAAGTGACTCTACATAGTAGAGTATTGGGAGTTTATCAACTGTCTACGTACTACAACATTGGTTTACTCTACATTAGGATTACGTGAGTAGATATCAACAGATATTATGATTATTATCAAGGTTCATTATCAAGGTACATGTTATATAGAGTGATGTTATATTTAATATGGATAATAATCTTAATTTTTTATGTAAGGCAAAGCAGCAAACGTGCGCGCTGTCAACTTGATGTTACTCGACAAGTCTACATCAGATCATTGATCGCTAGATTAGATTATAATTAAATTGATCAGAGCTCTAGATAAGATCTGTTAATCATTTGATATACATCAAGCGACATACGTACGAGGTGATGGGCATAAAAAATATATTACAGCCGGTGCAATGTCAAAATTGTGTAAAAAACTCAGCATGTGACAAGAAGCGTGAGCAACACGTGGGCAGGAATATATCAAAGGTTGTTATCATTATATGACTATTATTAATAAAAATAAAGGTCTCGGGACGTTACATGCCGCCATTTGATCACAAAATAGGTAGTCCTGTGTAATGATAACCACACGGCTGATAAACTACATAAGTAAAAATGAATATGCACTTATATAAATATTTTTTGCACTCTGACAGAAAAAGATACGTGTGCCCATTGCACGAATATTTGTTCTCAGTGGGAATTGAACCTACAACCCCTGACTCATACTGACGTAATGTATTGACTGGGCTAATGTTACTAATATTCCTACCCTGCATTCCTCATACTAATGAAAACGTAACAAATAATTATCTTATTAACAATTTCAGTTAATTGAACTAACTGACACTAACGTCCCTGTTTCTCCAGGCCTGGTCGAGGCCAGCGGTCACTTGTGTATGGTGTCTGCTCGTTCGATGCTCTCTTCAGATAAAAATCACATTAAGGCATTAACAATCTCATCCTTGGCTGGTACATCAGCGTATAGTCATTATCCTTCCCAATCTTAGAAAACGTAACATCAAGCCTGCCATGCACTGAGCACAAGTCCAGATTTAAAGGCTCTACTAGAAATTTTAATGTAGAAAAACCTAATACTGATCAGGACCTCTCGATCGATAGCCGCGCTTGCAAGCACTTGACCAACGAGGCAGTATAGGCTCATTCTTTGAGGAGACCTTTATCCCAACACGAGCTTAATTTTTTTTATTTTAAATGTTTTATGAACAAAGACGTAGGAATGGAAGAGTTAATGACATACGTTCTGAACAATAAATTTGGGATTTATGTGTCGAACAAGTCTCACTTAACAAGTTTTGCCGCCCGAAGAAATGATCATTTAACTTTTAACGCCTCCGACACGTTTAATTTAGTTTTAAATGCGTCGTAAAACTATAAAAGGTTACTCAGTTGTCTGTGTATAGTTGTATGACTTGATGTATTTTTATGTGCTTTACGCTAATAGATCCACTGACCTAGTATTTGGTGATAAAACACAATTAAATACGAGTGTATTTATGATCTGCGGTCGGAGAACATCGATTGACAATTGTCTCAAACTCGAAAGACCTGACAGGATTCTTTCACATTGATCATTCCCTTCATACAATTGTTATTAATTTATGATACATAATCACTAGGATCGTGTGATGTGGCACACATTGGGAAAGGCCTTTGTCCAGAAGTGGAACGGTGAGGTTGATGTGATGATGATCACGGTGATATAACTATCGTATTAACGTGTTACACATTTAAACATGTAGGTTCTGTTAAGATTAATTATTAAAAACATGGGCATAGAGTTTTTCCCGCGTATTCTCCTTCCGGTTGAGAACGCTTATACCTGTCTATAGAGCGTTAAGTCGACGATGTGATAATTGACAATAATATGACTTTAATGTTTATTAAGTGCATATATTTACACGCACGATTTAGTCGCAGATCGTGTGACAATTAAAGGTAATGTATTTAACATTTTCTAACGTACTTTGTCATCTCTGGTTTAATAAGAATAATAAATGATAATGATTCTTTAAAGGTTTTGTCAATCATAGAAGCATCCAATCTTTTTAGTGTCGAGGCATGTATTTGGCAACTTAATTAAACCGATTATGGTGTATTGTTATATTATTTACTGATTAAATTCTCTCTGTATAAATTTATCATGCTTCCTGTGTAGAGTTCCAGATCTTCGAAGGTAATTTATCCCTGGCTGATGGAGGAGTCAGAAGTCTAAGTCAGAAGTCTAAGTACTAAGTAGTCGGTGTACGGGTATGGCGTTTGATGTTTCAGGAACGACATGGGGTTCTTTAAGAAAGATAGTTCTCTTTCAAAGCCGGAAAAGCATCTGGCACTCTTCGGCTGTTGCATTTGTGCATAGGCAAAGGTGACCACGTAACAACAGATGGCTCGTTTGCCTGGTTCCCATGCTAAATATAAATATATAAAAAAAAAGAAAAGGCTGAAGCATCTAGAAGAAACATGATAACTGTGTAAGTATAAGTATATTCGGCACACGGTGGTCTCTGCTTTCCCTGCAAATCGCTTAGCGTGACTCTCGCTAACTTCAATATTTATCTTTTATTTAACTTACGTTTACTTATCGAGAAAATTACATGACACTTACAAAACATTCTAATCAATTGAGTATAAGTTATATTAAGTAGTCAAGTGCCGTGCGAAGCGAAAGTGGAGTTCGCGAGACGACATAATTATGCATATTACATAGATCTACGTAAAGATTATGTTAAATTGAGTAATAGTGTTTTAAACTCGCCACTAATAATGCGGTGGATGCATTAATCTTGCTAAAGGAAATGTCAGCTGATAAAGTCGAAATAACCATAAAGTAATACTTTAAGCTCTTTTGCGAAGCTTTTTAAATTTTATTTGTTTAAGGTAACGTAACATTACACTTGTATGTCTCCGAAGGATTAGGTAGAGGAGTGTAGTACAGTCCCTCTGTCCACCAGTTATGTGATCGTCCCATTATGAAATATGGGATTAATATATTGCAGTTTTTTATTTTATGTCCAATTCTAACCACCTTTTTTGATACTCAGTAATATTTTAGTTTGTAACATCACGCTTGTAATCCCCGATTTGAACCCAGGACCTCCCGATCGGCAGTCGCACTTGCAACTACTCGACCAACGAGGCAGTCAATTTTAGTTTGTAGGACAATAAATAACGTGATGAGAAGGCAAAATTCAAAGTTAAAATTAGAAAAGAAAATTTGTTGTACCGTTAGCATTACAATTCATTATAACATCAACAATTTATAAAGTTCCGTATAAAAATATTGTTCTTAAACAAAGGCTCATGAATCTTCGACCTCGGAATCTGTCGATGACTAATTTATCAAAATTGGTTCTAGGAAGCTTGGAGTTTTTTTATTTTAAGCCGTCTTAGGTATGTATAATGTGTTTCGATATTCTCCGAAATTAGCGGTTACACCAGAAAAGCAGCTAGGCTATGATTTAGAAACAGGAAACATTTTTTAAAACCTACCTAAAGTCTACAGCTATTTAACGTACAGTTTTATTTTATATTCTTTGTCGAAGCACCGTTTTATAATGGCAATTAAAATATTGAAGCGCAATTCGGGCGGTTTTTGAATGTACTTACATATAATGTTAGGTTGTGTTTGCTTGCGATTCTATAAAAACATTACATATTTATAATCTGTATCACTGGATAGGCGCGAATTTATTTAGTTTATGGATCACTTGTTTTAAAGTTAACTTTAAATATACACACGATCGACATCGCTTTTACTTTTTCCTGTGTAGAGTAGCAGGTTTAGTTATTTAAATAATGACAAAGTACCTGTATAAGAAACCCGCTACCCCTGAAAATAGCCCTGTCCGTTCTTTCGTCTGATGTTAGAAATCACACATAAAATTTTGATACGATTATTAGCAATAAAGATGATTCATAAGCTAATTGATAAATAGGGTCGTCAAGGATACGTAATTAGTGAACACAAATTAAGTCGGAACACAAATTCGTAATTGCACTTTAAGTTTTCAATCCGTACTCGGCGAAAAGGGGTGGGATAACATTTATCAATAAACAAACGTAATTTGTATTTTAATGTTAGGTGGGTAGGTGTAATTTTCACTTCATAACACGTATCCAAATTAGACCTAAGCACCAATCCATTTGTACCCAGCGGCTTGCATAACTCTAATGGTGCAGTCGTGACTACAGCCGCAGTACGTCATTTACACGCAATCAGCGGCACTGGACAGCTGAATGACAGCGTACTACGTACGGATATCAGTTTTTGACTTGTTAAAACTGTGTTAACGTTACCCTTCATGAATCTATTGACGGACATTTTAACGGCGATCGAATTGTTTGACTGAATGAACGTTTGGAATTTGGAATGTCACAATTTTGTTTCCTCACAATTTTGTTTCGTCCGCAATATCCGAACGCACGGACACCGGTATGTATAGAACTGTAATAGCTAATTGATAATCGATTAAAAAACTGTAAAGCAGAAACATAAAATGAAATAATCAATGTGCGAAAAAATTGCATAGTTCATACATTAAATTTTCAATGACAAGGCTATCTCCTCTTTGTCTTTAACTAAAAGTTCTCGAACACTAATAGGCGTCCGGATTTTGAATATATGAAACGAACCGTCTTTGTTCTAAGAAGCATGCATAATAACGTTTTACAATTTCTTACGTTCCCTTAACCGATGTTGTGATCGCAACAGTTCAATGGCAGGCAAATTCAATTCCAAATAGGAGCGTTACTACAAGACTATTTTTATTGTTTCATTTGACAGAGGTCTACTGGACTGTCTCGTTGATCTGCCTACCTCGTTTAACTGTTGATCAAGAGATCCGAGGTTCAATTCCCGGGCACAGAATTATTATGTTTTTCTAGGTAGTATGGCAATAGGCTCAATTTCCATTTTATGTTAGGAGTAAAATTTAATCATGATTTCTATTACTGCTTCATTTTAGTCACAGTTTTCTGGTTACAGCTAGAAAGTGCTATGTCTTCTGTAATAGTTAGTCTTTGTCAGTTAAACAAGGGCCTTAAGTGTTCAGTCAAACGTAACCTCAATAATTGCCATTATTGAGTTAAGTAATCGGACGGAAATGGGTGGAGTTTCTCTGTTCAAATTCAAATTAGTTAAATCTATCAAATTCGAAACAACAGATAAAAAATGTCATAATTGGTAACTACATGAGCAAAAAAAAAATAAAAATCATTTCAAAATGGGTACCTAGAAGTGTTGCAATAAAGGTTCATAAAAAATCGGACTCAGTGACTGCTGAAAACTCACACTGAATTTGTTGTACAACAGTTTGAACAGGACTTATTACAGAATTAACACTTCCTTTAATATTGACATAACGTAAAATATTTCTGTATACATTGAATTTCACAAACACGTAACAGGAGGTATCGTTTTGTGACTAGCTTCGAAAAAAATGCAAATTGGTTAATAGTAACAATATTCATATTATTTTAATAACCAATGCAGTCTTATTACCAATTAATAATAATAATATTTCAGGACAATTCACATGTTATCTATTTAGTTCCAAAAAGCCTATTCTTTGGTAAGAAAACTTTTCCAGTCGAGACTCAGTTCCTGTGATATATTACATAGAATAAACGGTTGTATGACGTCACAGTTTTTTTATGTCTACGAAGAAGATTGACAGTAATGATAACTTAGTGACCCAGTAATTTAGATTGCATATAACGTCGTGAAAACGGAGTGTTTAAAGTTATATTTAAGTTATCATATTAAATTATTAAAGTCATCTTTAATTTGAGTTTCGACTGGATAACAACCGTGTATAAAAACCACAAAGAACCTGACGAACACACGTGGTTTCGTCTTATAACAAGCACCCATTATTTCCTTGAAAAAACATAATTGGCTCACTCGGCTCCGTCGAGTCCCTAAACACAAAAGTTTATTTACGCGAACGTTTACGTCGAGATAACATTAAAAATAGTACGCCTAACAAGCTCATACCCATTCATGTCACATACGTCGACTTAATAGGTTTTGATGTTCAACGAAGATTTCGTTTGTGTTCTTTTTTTCTCGTGTTTGTATACAGAATGTATTGAAAATTGGCTTTGTTCGCGTCTCCTTGTATTCGCAGATTTATTAAACGTAATTATAGGGTACAGTATTATTTGCGTGCCTCCTTTTGTTGAGTTTATACCACCGTTTGTAATTTTTTTTAGATCAATCTCCCGTCGATGCCTTAATAAGACGCCAAGATGTATGATTTCTGTAATACCCCCAGTTTATTTTCGTGTACGTTATTAAGCTTTATGGGAGGTTATTTTGAAACGTCAATTTGTTTTTCGATATAATCTACACACGTTAATATAGTTTGAAATGCAACTATGGAATTTGTATGTGTTTACAAAGAGATTTTAGGGTTATTTTTATACTGATGAATAGGCAAGCCGATGATAAATAGTGACAGTTGTTTATGCATAAGTGCATTATCTGAGAGGTCGCCATTGCGCTGCCGATTTTATCAAGATCTATTCAACACCTTTGTACATACACGAATAGGCCATATATAACTAAAGTCAACTGCGCGCATAAAAAACGTACGCACAATTTGTTGGTTGTTAAAATTAGATTCATTTTTTATTGCTTCATTTACGTAACGAAATTTTAGTTACAGTTCAATGAACCCATGTGATTAAACGATAGAAAATAAAAGTACAAACGAGAAAGAAAAAAAGAAGTTAGTACGACTCACCTGACGCACAGGAGCGTAATGAGCGGTATGAGCAAAAAACCCGCGCTCGCCGGCCTCAGACGGTTTTGTCCGGTTATTGAGAACGCGCGTACCGATGTGCCGGCGCGACGCACGCATTCCAACATTGTTTTACATCCTAATTTTATTTATTACGTATTTTTATTTTCTTAAAAACACATATTGTTTTACATCCTAGTGTTATTTATTGCAGTTTTTTTTGTTTTTCAACACACGTATTCTATTTCACTTTTGTCTAAAGCACTTTTCGTTTTTGACCACTGTTGAATGTTTGTCATTTTGATTTGATTGTTTTTACGTATGAAAGCGGACAGATAACCATAGTTCACTGTGTATTCCCACTGATCTCTTGTCATTCACTCACATGTCTTCACTAGACGTCCATCTGTAACAAAAAGTTATGTTTTATGTATCATTTATTACTTATACATACAGTTACTAAGACTAAGTATTTTGTCAATGTTTTCATATGCTCTTAACGATTTTCGGTCCTGTCACGCTATTCAGTTTCACAAGCACAGTGACACATCTACACGGAAATTCCGACAATATACGAACCTTCATCAGCTGTTATAAAAAACAAAAAGCAGCCCAAAAATTCTTTTGTGCATATTTTTTATGCATCAGTGAAAGATTGATGTATCATTTTACGCATCAAATTTTTAAACATTTTGACAGAAATTTGATAATTAAAGAAAAATGTTGAATCATTGAACATTGTTATATCAACATTGAAGTGTAAAAACATTGTAACCATATCGGAAACAGACGTGTTACTTAGAAAAAATTTAAAACTATGTGTAACACGCAATTTAGACAATTAAAATAATCTGCCAGTATCGTTGGGGTGCATAACACAAATTTTATTCACTGACTGATATTGAATAGCCCATGGGAACAATGGTTAGTGAATCCGCTTGTTGAGCTGGATGGGTAAGTTCAATTCCTTCCTTGAATAAATTCTTATGTAATGAGCACAAGTATTTTTAGGTTTGGGTGTAAAAAACCAAAAGTATTTATATAATTATATGTATATACATATGCACTTTATCAGCCGTCTGTTTAGCATGACACAGGCCAGTTTGGGATCATGTGGTCTCATGATGATATATCCTAATATATTTTAGCTAAATTGATTTGGAAATAATGAATAAATTTAAATATATACATATCTATCATTGAATAAGCACATATTAATATGAATGAGAAAACCCCTCGTTAGTCACGTGTTAGCGAAGGCGACTACCGATCGAGAGGTCCTGGGCATGGTCTTTGGGTCGGGTATTATATGGTTTTTCTAACTTGAAATGCCCAGTGGTGTTTCGAGTTTGGATTTATTCCCGGTGTATGATTATAGGCTGACTCCTTGTTTCATAATAAGACGTAAACATAACCGGTGTATCGTAGGAGTCTATTACACCCTTTGAGGAATACAGGTGTGATGTTACGTCATACTTAATGAAAAAACAGCTATTAAAATAAATTCCAGTTATTTTATTTCGCTGAATATTTCCGTTGGAATCCTCCGTGTCACCGCTGTTTGACGAATGACGCAACGCTCGCGACCGATATCGTGACTGCAGTGTCACACAAGTCCACATTCGACGCCGTCTGATGTTTTCACATCAATTATAACTGTTTCATACAATCATTAACACTAGCTCACTCGGAAAACATGTTCGTGAAATTTCTTGCGACATGTTCGTCTTTGCAACACCGGTGTCGTGTCAAATATCATTATTGTTGTTGGTTGTAGTTTAAGTAATTAACTGTCGTTCAAATTATTGATGATTAGATTGATATGACCTCTTGTCTGTTGTCGTGTTAATGAATTGATTTAGTTAAATCTTATTTGATTATTTGATTATTGTGCAGACAGAACGTACTGAGTTTCAAATATTTCTTTTTTTCTGGACCTGTCGTGCTTTTTCTCCATTCACGACTACCTATATGGTTGTTGGTTTGATATCAAATAATGCTTCTATGGTTGAAAATTTTACGCTTAATAAAGTACTTTAAGGTAAAATTTTTAAGATAAGTTATAGTGATAGAGACACACGATATTGCAAATTATCTATAAATTGAATTGAAATTATATATTAATTTATTAGCCGAACAATAACAACTTACTATACATCTGTTGTCATAAACATATGATCTGAATTCGCCATTTTGAACTTTCCATTACGCCCGCCGGCTCAGTAGGTCGGATTTAGCAGTAAGTGCAATATTTGAGTTTTATTAGTCATTTGTTAACACGTTACGACGCTAGGTTTCCGTTTATTTCTCACAGCGGTTAAGAAATAGGACAAAACTATTTTAGAGCTAAACAAAATAGTCCAGGAATCACGGTTCCGTGGATACGAGACTAGAGGCGAGTTGCTCGTATTCAGTACGTAATTTTTATTCGTGATTTGTTGATTTTGTTGTTTATTACACATTTCAAGAATATTAGCGTTATTTTGTACTTAAACAGACTGTACAGTCGGTTGTTGGTCATTGAAGCTAGAGGTCCTGGGTTCGATCCTGTGTCTCCTGTTATTTAGTTTCTTTTAATGGGAAACTCCTAGTGGTATCGCGAAGTTTGGAGTTGCGTCCGGTGTATGGTAATAGGCTCACCACCTATTCCATTGTGGGACGTAAACGTAACTGTTGAAGCGTGAGAGTGTTCTACACACTTCTACCTACCTCTTCGTAGAGATACAGGCGTGATATTACGTTGGTGTATAACACTAACAATATAAGCCGACATCAAAAGGACATTTAACCATAAAGCTTAGAAACGCGGCCGGTTATGTCGCTAACCCTACGACGCGCGGGTACTTTTTGCATTCAGAACTTGTCAATGAATTCAATTCGTGTGTTGCTAGTGGATTTCTTGCTCGCAAATATTATGTTTGCATTCAAATATACCTGTCTGTATCTTTGTTTTGATATTTACGTTCATTTTATTATTCACGGCGACTTATTTGAACTTATAGCGTATAAATAAGAGAATACGTTGGGTACAGATGCTGATATTACTGTTTTTAAATGAAAATATTGTAGACATCATACTTCTCTATTCGATTGTACATATACTGGGCAGCGCCTATGCTATGGTAACCAGACAGCTAATAAACTATATCAATCATCATCATCATCATCATCATTATTATCATTATCATCGTCGTCAGCCTGTCATCGTCCACTGCTGGACATAGGCTTATCCAGGAGCGCGCTACTGTGCTCGATTTTAAGCTTTTAGTATTCAACCGCTACCAGCCACTTTCAATTACGTACATAAATATATAGCGTGAAGATATGTATTTAAATATTAGAACCCGGAAACGTTGATCCAACCTACCAGGCGTCCATAGGTCCACAGGAAGCAGAGCACGAGCGTGTAGTTTATCATGATAAAGAACATTTTCGATTTATATCACATCACTTCGAGTCCCGTTGGCGACGTTATCCGTGTATCCCTTATCACGGATAGTGGAACATGGAGTTTACACGGTAATAAAGAATCCGGCGACGCTGAAGGTCAGTACGTATTTATTTCAATAAACACGAGAATGCTATTAAAGCGAAATTAAGTACTTGTACTAACTATAGCGTGGAGCGAGTTATTTGCGAAAGATCGGAGTGAGAATATCTTTAAAAGATTTTCTTACGTTTAAAATTTACGTTACCAAGCCTTTTATTGTAACACAATACAAAAATGAGAACGGGTAAAAATATGTTCTAAATCTTGCAAATGAATTTATCTTTTTAATCTTGTCACAAGACTACTTTCACGCACAGGTTTTAGCATTTTTTGCAGTTAAATGTTCATAATTTACAGTTTCTCTCGCGCGGTGAGACAAGCAAATATGCCTAAATGTCATTATGTTATGATCGGACCGGTGCGTTACGAAAAAATTATGGGCCTTCAATTATTGAAAATGGACTGTTATTGTGATACAAATATTGACGTCGCCTGCCTCGGAACGATCTTTTACATCGTTTTACATTACATTACATTCACAAATGTAAACTTTACATTCAACCTCTTTTTTGTTGGGGTACTAAATTATTATTATTTATCTGACATTTAACTGGATAACGAATTTAGCTGTCGAGTTGATACATATACATACATATCATACTTTATAATTCTGGTCTTGAACAGAGAGTAATATTTCAATTTTAATAGTGTATTTTCATGGTGTCAGTATTGCTTTTGCAGTTAAAGGATTAACCAATCATCCTGAATTAATTCTTTACTGTCCAGGCTTAACTGGTTGTATGGACGAGCAGGGGTTTTATAAGCACGTCGCGTCGGTCAGAGAGGCGTTTTCCACGCATTCATTTAAGTCATTTTTCTCTCCGATCCTTTTATCATTCCATTACTGGAATATGGGTTTCGTCCCAGAATGAGAGTGTTAAAGCCATAGTCTGACACGTTGGCCAAGTGAGGGTTGGCAGAGTTCACATGCCTTACAGAACATTATAGAGGTTATGGAGGTATACAGATAAGATGTACAAATTTTTCTCTCGATGTTTTTCTTCATCGTTACAGCAAAAGATATTTAATTTTACATTTTTTGAATCACTGGAATACAGGTTTTATAATACAAGTTACAAGCGTCTTCTTGATCGCAAAGCATCCTCGCACCGGTGACGCTGTTGTCCGTCAAAGTTCGAGCTCAGTGGCGTGCTACTGGAGAGGCCTATGTGCAATAGTGGGGAGTAGGCTGATGATGCTGATGCTATTGATTTCTAAGTCTCTACGCTGTCCCTGCTAAATTCCACACATCGGTTATGATGTACAAGCGCGTCAGAGCCACGAGCCTCTTTTATTAGCGCGACGTAATTACTTGAGTGCAGACAGCGTGACGGATACACACTGCCACGTTGATGTATGGCGTGGTGTAAAGATGGGCTCTGGTTCTTGTATCGAGGCGTTGTACGTAACGCCATATACACATAATATGTTGTTATACAATATTGGATTTTCTAACTTATATTTTCTGCAAGAAATTTCTACTCGAAAACTGGACTTGTGCCCGCTGTATGGTATGACGTAAAACATGAAACTTAAAAAGGCAATTGGTGAAAAGTGGGAAAGTACTACACTTATTTGGCTACCCCCTCGGGCTTGATATTATGTTTATTTAATTTTACCTGACAAAAGCTGTGCTGTGCCTTTAATTGAGCGAAAAGTATTATTATTATACCATTACGTCGGAAGCAAGCAGGCGGTATCGAATGCCACATATGTATCTCTATCCTTGCAGACGTGACGTTTCTTCTTCTCCATTTATCATTATTTGCGTCTTTTACGTGAATTTTTGTAGGTAACTTTTTTCTTCTATTCACTGGACATCATCTTTATACGTGATCATAACTTTTATACACCTTTATCGGGATTTTATCATGAATGCATCTTTGTCACATATCAGTACTCAGCTTTATCGCCTATCAATATAATGGTTTCAGGTTTACCAGCAGCCTTACTAATGCTCTCGTAGACGTATAATCTGTTTTGCTTAACCGGACGACTTATCATCAGTGCGCGGTGAATCGCACTGACTGCTGTTCGTTGGATATGTGCTATATTTTACTGATACCTCGCTGGTAAGTTGGTCTGGATAGATTTCACTGTAGTGTAGTGTTTAGATAGAGAATATTGTTAGGAACTGGCAATACTATTCGTCAACCGTATTCAATATTATATCTGCCTCGTTGGTTTTCTGCTTGCAAGCACAACTGTTGAGCATACAGTCCGGGGTTAAATTTCCGGGTAATTTTTTTTATAGGTTTTTCTAAATTGCAATTTCTAATTTGGAAGCTGGATTTCTGTCCAGAGCCGGGGTGCGGAATATACCTGGTGAGTAGTGGCAGTTTACCCACTACACTCCTCTGCCTATCACTTTGGGAAAATAAACGTTTGAAATTGTGTCGTATATAAGTTTAAGATGAAAACAAAACACGAGGAAATGAGATAAAAATTTTAAATTTTAAAACATTTCATTAAATTTCAGTCTTCGTGTGTGGCTGTCGATCAATTTGCGATATTACCTTATAAGGAGATGGGTTGAGTTTTATTACCTTATATGGCGGCAGTGATGAGCTGACAACACTCAGGTTCCAATAGGGTTGCCAATCTGAATAATTTCCCGTTCATTATTTTTTTTATTATAACATGGTAAGGATTAGATATATAATCTCAGGGTTATATTGATTTGAAAAATGTTATGCTCTGCTTTTAAGATTAGATAGTAAACAAAAAAATATTTACGAACATGTTGAAGTGACAGCCCTAGTGGGATGTCTTGTACACGACATGCCATCTTAACGACGACTAATCTTAACATTGAGTGTGAAACTATATAGGGCTGTGTTACCTAGTATTTGGGCTTTTGTTTGTTAACTGTGATTTTTATACAAAGGTGATGTGATTTAATAATAAGATATAGCTGAATACCTAATTAATGTGTATAAAAGTAATGCAAACTAAGTATCCCTTTTAGTTTTCCAATATTATCTTATTTGTTTGTTAGCCCTAAAAGACTTTTGACAGAATATTTTTAACAAGTTTTGATCCTTATTTTGGGAGTTGGGGTTGCTTTCGAATGATAAGTAGAAAAATGGGTCTTATGTTCTTGGAAGTTTATAACACGTTGATTTTAATGATTAACTAGAAGAAAGTTAACATAGCCTACTTAATTATTATTCAGTTCTAGTAACTTAAAACTTTATCGTAACTTTTAAGGCTTTATAAATAGTTCCATAATATGACTTATCTATTCATATTTAAGTTTTATTAAATTTAAGTCCATTAAATAAAAAAAACAAAATAGGCTGAAGTATATAATAGTTATTTTTAGGTTTTAAAGTTATTACTGTTGCGTTCTATTTTATTACACGTATTTTATTCAAGATTTGGTCATTAAAAGAAAAAAATTTGGTCGTTACCACAGGACTATGCAATATTAGATTAATTGGGGAGTACTAGCTGCTCTATGCAGTTCCCGAGTTAGCGGGTCAAACAGCGCGCAGCACCGCATGCGACGCGGTAAACTATCATCGATGCGGGTTCAAATCAATTAATATTTCACGTACGTGAACCGCTCGTTAACTAAACTATCATCATTAAGGGGAAGCTTCAGTGCTTTTGTCTTTTAATATTTTTATTTGATAATATTTTATTTTTTTTGTAACATATTTCTTATTATTATGTTGGTAGGCCAGGTGCATTATTGGACTGCCAGAGTGACAAATATATCTATCCAGTAACATTTCTACATCATCATCATCACGTCAGCCTATTCCGTTCTACTGTTGGATATAGGCCTTTCCCAAGGTGTGCCACAACACTAGATCCTCCGCAGATCTCATCCAGCCACTACCAGCTGCCTTCATAAGATCATCGTTCCAATGGACCGGTGGACGACCCACCGTGGTCGTCCACACCTTTGCAGATAAACAGAAATGTTGCAAAAATTATCGATACATGCACATTATCTCAAATAGAGGCGGACAGAGACAGAATTTCCAGAAGCTACCATCTTAAGCAAATTTACAAAGTCGGTACATATCAAACTCATAAAAGAATCGCGTATTAAAGTTATTTTCAACTTGCACTTGTTTAAGGGCATCTATTACATTATCAATATTATTTATTTATGAAGTGTGTACTTATCATATAATTTTGAAACAGTCATTTTATAACGATAATATAAACAGTATTAATACACATCCCATACTTAAAACATGACGATTTTATTTAAGTACGTCTATCAGTCTATTAATTAACATAACCAGTACCATTTATCTACGAAATGTGTGCCGATCAAAATAGTTTTGAAACAATCATTTTATAATCAATACTGTCGTAATAACATTATTAAACATCGTATAATTAATACCCGATGATTTTATAGATTTATTGTCATATTAGTATGCGTTATGCAAAATAACAGTAGGCAAGAGTAAAGACTGAATGGTACTTTTGGAGAATAAGGCCGAATGTAGCCTTAACAGTCGATAAATAAAGCCTCATTAATTATGCAGATCATACATTAATGTCTACGCGATATTTGTTAACCGGCGTTTAATGTCCTATGATTAATATAAAACAGCCACAGGTTTTGTTCAGATTACGTAATGGTTGGAGAATATGAAAGAGGTAAGAACTTCTAGAAAGATCTTAAGGGAGAAGCAGAGTTACATAACTTGAAGTAGGTTGATAAAGCTGATGATATTATAAAAATGTAGAGTTTAGCTGGCTGAAAAGCGTATTGGTAGTCTATATATTTTTGAATTTTATAACTGGATGCACGCGTTAACTGCCATAAATGGTGGGTTCACTTGTCAGCTTTTCTGACAGCGCTCATACATTTTTATATCACCTCGATACACCGCGTGTGATAGCTTTTTAGGGCATCTAGATTCATAGAATATTGTTCATGTAGAGTGTTTCTACATGAAAAATATTCTGTGTGACAACAACAATATGATGTTATAAATAAATAATAGAGTGTCATTATTTGCAGACGTTTTCTCTTTTCTTTTCTCCTCTGCTGAGGTTGAAGCCATGTGCCTAACAAGATATATGGAATTGTTTCATATTGGAATAACAGAGGTATAATTTTATATTCAAACAGAAATAAGTGATTCTTGAGCATCACACCATAATGTACCCCGATACGGCTTACCAAACTGGAAACCTATTAAGCTGTATACTTTCACATTCTAAGCCTGTATTAAAAAAAAGTCAATTTTGCAGTAGACAGTAAAATTGAAACAATAAAATGTCAGACGCGGTCACTTCAGGTTAATCTTGACTAATTCTGACAAGCATTTAATTACGTGTTTATTTGTATTTAAGATCAAAGACAAAGCGGTTTTATATTTTTTTATTACTTTTCTGGGTACAGCCTGGGAGTGTGTAAGTTTAGAACACATTGTGATCAGTATTTGATTGGCCCGTTGGTTCAGTGGTTAATGAAGCTGTCTGCTGTGCCATCCTGGGTTCGATTGTCACCTAGGACAAATATTTGTGTGATGAGCACAAGTACTTGTTGCAAGGGACTTGGCGTTGTGATATAATAATAATAGTAATAATCACTACAAAAAAATAAAAATTATAGTTTATTATTTATTACTACACTCCTTGCCTATCCCTTCGAATAAATACAGGCATAATGTAAACTTTTTTTTTACTAACATTCAGCAAACTAGAAATACATAAACAGTAGAATACACAAAAAAGACAGAATCATACTTCAAACACATTCAAATAGAAGAAGCGATTCATTTGACTCATCCACTAACAGTAACTGGTAGGCTAACTCCACTGCAGTTGGCAGTTCGATACTCGCAGAGATTGGCAACACGCAAGCGATGAGTTCGTCCGACGCTAAATGCCTGTTCTAATGTCGTTAGGTACTAAAACAAGTCAGCATATTAAGAGATAACAAGAGAGTTAATTTTGTCACGAAGCTGGTGAAACGTGGGAATGTACTGCCCTCTGCCTGCCATTTCGGGGTTTACAGGCGTGATGTTATGTCTTTTTTTATTTTGTCACCTTGTTCGCTGTTGGTCGCGATGAGTGTTCGTATATTCAATTAATGTGTAAGTTCAACGTGAAGTTTGTTATGCTATAGTGTATTTCGACCCTATATACTTTGTATTCGAGCACACATACATTACACGTTCTCAGTGGCGTACGCTAATATAATGGTTATTAACTTGACACGGTTAAATGTTATAACCGTGGGGAGTCGTAATCGTAACCGTGAAGTGAACACTAAACGAACATTGATTCAGTAAAGCCGTAATACCGTGAATCCGCCCTAAGTCTCGTGAGCTACGGTTTTAAATCTTTATACATGTAAGATATTAACAGTCATTACTCTGATGTACAGAACACATATATATGTGTTTAATCATTTTTGTGGTTTTAATATCTTGACCACATATAGAGAGAGTTAGAAGCCTCCAAAGGCGGGTTACATGTACGAAGAGAGCGATGATTATGGAAGAACTATATAGGGTTTCTAAGGATAGAAATATTCAGCATTTGTGCTTTCAGCTCATCCTATAAGGAATCTTTCGTTATAATATACATATACTGTATCTTGTGTACTTCTGTACTACTTTACTTTCCCTAACATAACACAAAAATGAATATCTTAATTAAAATCTTATCACTTTAATACGAAGACACCAAACCAGTAACAATGTTACGGATGAGCTCCTTCCATACAGCCATAATGTCACTGGCCATCAAAATTTAAAACCAATTTCGAACACCAACACAATTTGACACAGCTTTGACATCACACCGCGCCGAACGCGAGTGGACTCGTCCAACTAGTTCCTGCAATACTCAATACCATTTTGTGTAACGGCCACCCACTTTGACGTATAACTACATAAACGATGTGACAGATCGATGTGAAACTTTGCTACAAGTGATAGATATGTGTTCTAAAACGTATTGAGTTCGGACTCGATTCGTTGGTGCGTGACTATTGTTCTTAAACTGTGATCCGCGGATTAATGGTACCCGAAAGCAGGTGGAATGGTCTACGCAGCTAGCACGTACTTTTCATAAGTTTTTAAATCATATAAATAATGCGTGGCCACTTTTGTTTTGAAATGGTTTTGTTTATTAATTGATATAGGCAGAATCTAGATGTCTCAATTAGTGGAAAAGGCCCGATGGTGCTCATTAGAGAAGGCCTTTTTTCGGTAGATAACTGAGACATGAAATAATGATACTCGTAATGTCTTTTTAAAGAGCAACATTATTATAATTTATATTTCTACCAAAATTTTAACGGTTCATGGCAAGACAAAAATTTAAAAAAATATATCTTTATAAAAAAAAAATTGAGAACCCCTGCAGCAAATTAGCAAAGTATACAATCTAGTTTAGATATATCGATCTCAACCGCGTATAAAGAACTTAAAAATATGAAAAAATATTTTTACTATTACACCATAGCTTAATCTATAGATATATTAATCGGTGAAGAAAAACCTTTGTACCTACACCTTTTTACGAAAATTGCGCGGACGGAGGAGAATGAAATTTGGCACACTTATAGTTTATATAGAGAAGAAGTGCACAATTCTAAAATGTACACATACTATATGTATTATTAATACCTTAAATTGAATTAAATAAATCATTTATTATTTACGTTCCCATTGTCAATGTCAGACATGAGACGTCAATAATAATTGTTGTCATTGTGTAGCACATAGGAAAGATTTTTATAAGCGTAGTCTTTGACATTAAAACCTAGACAGCGCTCCAACTGCATTTTTTTGCGATCGAATTTCTATCGTTACTGGGCCACTAGTAGTTAATAAATACCCTAAGCTTAATAATAACTAATAAATAAACCAATTAATTATTCACATAGTTCACTTTAGACTTCGAGAATAAATACTCTAGCATATTATACAAATACTTAACCGGGGCGGGAATCGAACTTATAATACCTAGCTGAACAATCATACTCACAAATAATTGGACCCACACCAGTCAAGTTTATAAGAATAAAACATATTTGTAATCTGATATACATTACGTAAGTATGTTAAAACCACTTTAATTTCTTTATATGTGTCAGTAATATACTGGTGTCCAGGCATCTTGATGTTCTGGTATCTTAGTACGAGTACATTGGTATCCGGTACACACTTTCTACGTACTATAGATTTATTATGATCATTACAGTGGTATTGGTTTTATTAGAAAGAGGTATATGTTCCTTCAAATCAGATCTGTGCCAATGACTTTGTAGGACACATCACTTTAAGACAGTTTAACTACCATCAATTTACATATTATAGAACAGTGTTAAAAGTTATTGAATTTCAAATTATTCTACATTTACGTTTTATAAACTTATCCATTAATTTCTGCCATTAATGTTTTGGCTGTTAATTATGGTCATAGGGGAGAGGGTTCAGACTTAGCGCCAGGCGTACGGCGTCAGGCCTCAGTTTTATCTCCTAATCTCGTGGACAATTCGCGATTCTATCATTAACCTGTTCATGTATGTACTCGTGAAGATAATTTTAATACTGTTACTATAAATGTTTCGGTAATTCCCTAACAATTTATCAGCAATAATTTCATTTTTATTTCATCATTATTATTTACCACCGGCTAATATCTGCGACTTTGCCTGCGCTGTATTTGATATTAATCATATATTTCATATACAGAAAAACATATTCAAAACAGAAATATATTAACTTAGTCTTAAAAAATCGGTAAAAATGTAATTTCTTAAAACTCTTAGTAACACTAATTTGAATTAATATAACGCAATTTTTGAGGTAGGAACTAAGTGTTTAAGAATTAAAACTGAAAAAAAATCACCTTTGGGCATTACAGGCGTGATGTTACGGTTCTATTGTTATTATCTATTGTCTATTGTTTATTATCTATTGTCTTAGTACGCATAATGACTGTAATGTCTTCCCAGTTTTCAGAGCGTCTTGTTCTCCAGTGGGATGGTAAGGCAAAAATCAAATTTAACCATCTGCTAACATATGACTGTTACACGAACTAATTATAAATGAGAGTTATGTTAATATCCTCAGTTAAAGCGTTGTAGCGCAATTAATCGCAACAATAGCGCTTTATACACCTAATGACGTATTTATAACGCCTATTACGAGGCAACATTTTGAAAATTTACACCCGGTCGGAATTACACGTGGATTTTTGATTGTGATTGCAGTCGTAAATTATGTCTTTAGTAGGTTTATTTTCTTCGATTTGTTAACAAATGTTTTCAATTTTTTGAGTTAAAAAGTATTAAAAAAGCGCCCTCCATTCAATTAAATCTTCTTTTTCTGGATTGTCTGGCATAAAATTCAAACGAGAGTGAAAACCATGGATACTAAAAATTTTACAAAATGATAATATCCGACTCGTCTTTTTTGTTAAAAACTCTTGATAGTTCTAAGTTGCGCTCAAACATTTTTCAAATATGGCGACTCTTATAAGATATATCTATTCATCAATGTATGAGGCTTAATAGAAGAATAGAAATAAATATATAGAGCTATGAATATACATTCATAGTTATAGTTAGAGTATAGTTGAATTTATAGACTTGATACCTCGTTAGCTAACGGCCGCAGTGACCCGGATCAAAATGCTTAAATCCTATCATAATGGCGTGTATGCCTTGGAACTGCGCGGAACTTGCTGCTAACTACAAATCTACGCCTTTGTTATCTTTGCATTCTCAGTTCATTGTTCGCAATGAGTGATTTCGATGTCTATATATTTATTAGCCTGCCTTGTTGGTTAAGTGGTCGCAAAACACGACTGCTGCTCGACAGGTCCTGGGTGCGATTTCTGTGTCGGGTACTACTGGATTTTCCGACTTGGATTTTCTAACTTGGAATTTCTAATATGGATTTTCTAACTCAGATCTTCTAGCTTAGTTTTTCAACATTTACATTTCTTGTAGTGAATGGCAATATGTTCAGTAACTCGTGAAACGTGGGAATGTATTATGTACTTTGCCTACCCCTTCGCGGATAACAGGCGTGATGATGTTACGTAAAACTCTTAAAGTAAACTGAAAATCCACGATATAAATGATAAATCTATTTTTTCATAAACACACCACAAAAATAAAATGAAATAAAATAGATCAAGTTAGTCTATTGTAAGTGCCACATTGGCTCAGAAATGGGGAGGAAGACTCTACCAATAACACCATGGTTGTAAGACAGGAAATAAAGACTTTGAATGTAAGTATTAATTAAAATAAAGGTTAATCAAAGCATGTAAATATCAAAGTTGTTGACATTAAAGTTGTAGACGACATAATAACATGTTAACAGAGTGTTAACTGCACCTTGTGAGATTTGTGCGATACGGATTATTCAAGCGCTGACAAGTCATGTGTCTTTAATGATATATATACGTTGAAGTTACAAGATGTTAATTGAATAAATTATAATATGTTATCTGTTATAATGTACATACGTGTGCAATATTGTTTGTGTAAAGATATCTATTTAATAACGTAATATTTTCTTAGCGCTATTGTAAATACGAAAATTTGTACGTTTGGATGTTTGGTATTCTTTAGTGCTAAAACTACTGAATGGATTTAAATCAAACTTTTCAGTACTTAAGATTATATGTCAGAATAACATATAGAATACAATTTATAAAGATATTGTTTGGTTTAGATATTATATAACGATAAAAATCAAATATGTCGAAAACTTGTTCTTTACTAGTTACCTCGGCGTACGCAAGCTGAATGAATATGGTCTATGACGTATATATACAGAATGTATTATTGATATTTTTTACGTATTTCCACTTGTAGATAATCTCGATACTAGCATGTCGAATTCTCAATAGTATTACCTCATTTATTGAGCTCAATGTGTTTGTTTGATTGTTTCCAATTGTACAATCTAGATGCGATCCGGTAAACTGCATTTAATTGGAAGATCCCTAACTGACGGTACAATTAACTAAATTGAACAAATACAAAATATTTTTAGATAGTGAATACAAAAGTAGGTAGGTAAAAACAATGTACTTAATTGTTATATTTTATTGTAGACGAAATATTTGCATAAAATGATTTGACGACTTTGTTAATTATGGAAATGCAATAATCAATTAATGAAATAAACACAAAAAAAATAGCAGAGATTAACTATATTAATATGATTTTCATTTAATACAGTATTTTATATGATTATCATATGCTTTCTATTTATAAATAGACCGGAGCGCATATATTAAACACACTATTTTGTTTCTTATCAAAATGAGTTCAAATCGGTATACTCGTACTTCGTTTTATCTACTTCATGGAAATGTTTGAACAAGTCGTGTGGAATAAGATGTAGTGTACATATGCGACCTCACGACCTGTGATTGCTATTCAGATGTTCGATCAGCTAACGGTTATCCCACGACGATGTATCCAGATAGAAAACAAACGACGTATAACAAGACAAATCAAAATAATAATCTTAGGTAAGCTCCTAGAGAGAACTAGTACTGTTCCAATTAGTTAGCATCGCTGTTCTGATAATTGTTCCGCCGATGTCTTATCGTTTGTTCCTGCGACAGCTCGTGATCAATACTTCAGATATTAATGCCGTGGCTTTCTCTATCGACGGCGGAGGCTGCGCTAACTGCACGGTTATTATTGTGATCGCAGACATTTCGTATCACAGATAAGTTTGAGTATGGAATTAATGGACGTTGTTCAATGTAGAGTCCGTTTGATAGATTAATTTTAACGGGAAATACAAACTTTCATTGATATACTTAATGTAGGTACGTGTGATAGGCTTCTCGCAGTGACGGGGGTGCCTGTGGTAAATGACGGTAATAACACAAGGATTGACGATAATGGGGCAACTTATTACTTAGTATATAGTTAGATCCTTTTTATAACGTTTGAGAAAATCGAAAATAATTTTTCTTTATTATTATATCATATCGCAGAACCCTTAGGGGGGTAGGGAGAAAGAAGCGAATGTCAAATGCCTCTATGTTTATAAATAGACTTAAACATTCACAGATCTACAAATGCAAATAATCCTCAATACAAATGGCCGTATACCTACATATAAATATACTATCACAGATATCGTTTCCAATGAACAAACGCAACTGAACCACAAGCGGTTAAGACTCGAGAAATCAGCATAAAGATGTAATCTGGGTCGAAACATGCGTGAACAGACGTCTATTCAGGCTCCTGAAAGACCCCTCTCCCCAGTTATTTCAGCGTCGTTATAACTCACGAGTCGCGTGTTCGTTCCCGCGCTGAATGAATTTCAAAAGCCCCTGAAGAACTGAAATCCTTGGCCTGAAGACTGATTTTTATTATAGATGCCATTGACTGAATGAACCCCAGAACGTTAAGATTTAGTTTACATTTTGTTTCTTCACATAAAGTATCTCGACTGATTCGTTGGTTTAGCGGTTGCAAGCGCGACTGCTAAGTAAGACATCCTGAGTGCGATTACCAATTATGACAATTTATCGAGTTTTCTTATTTGAAGTTCCCAGCAGTAAAGTGGAGTTTGGATTCCTGGTCGGTGTATGATAACAGGCGCACCACAAATTCAATGATCGAACGTATAATATAACCCATCAAAAATTTGGATTGCCTCTGCCTACCTCTTTAGAGAGATACAGATGTGTTATGTTATGTAATCATTCCTTACTGAAAATAACCATATTGTAAATTTATAACTAAACAATAAATAACTCAGTTTATAACATATAATATGCGTATATTATTACTGTTCTCGTATAATTAATTAGAGTTAAACTAATTGTTAGTCGCGTTAATGTCAGTGCAATAGATTATTTATTATGGAGTTTATTCGTTTATTGATGTTTATTATAAGTACCATGCAAATGTATATACATATATATGAACGCAGGTATATTTGTTCAAAATGTTGTTTAAGAATTCGTTAAATTTTAAAATTGAACGTTATTGACGTTCTCATTTCAAAAAGTCAGTGATAGCTTAGCGATTTGAAATTCAGCCCCTCACGTCGAGGATCCTGGATTCAAATCCACGGCGAGCGATTGATTACACTAGCCTACATATGATCAATACCGATACTACTTCATGACGACGACCATAGATTAGACTAGCCTACATATATTTATACACAGATAAAACAAATACCTCTGACCACAGACTACATTTACTTATAATATTGTTTAGACTAGACACAAGTTCAGGATCATTCGTATATTTAATAATAATACCTCTAATTTCAAATACGCTACAAGCCGCTGAAGCGCTGCGAAGGCCGCGGCGGTCACGAGTTAACATAGACAAAGACCTTCAAACCACTTTAGATAGAGTTTGGTTGTCCATTGAAAATAATAACATTATTAAGAAAGTGAAAGAGCCATTCAAAATCATATTGTTTAAAAAGTGCATTTTCTCATTAAAATAACAACAAATCATTAAGAAATCGATATAATACATATATATGTATGTATAATACATATATATGTATTATATCGAACTACTAAACACAATAGCTATGTTATAATATTTCTGTATAACCATTTGTGTCGATTCTTTTGTCGTTCACTGTTGGAACACGGGTTTCCTTTCGGAATTAGAGGGCGAAGGCCATAGTCTGCCACGCTGGTCAACTGCGGGTTAGCAGACTTCACACGCCTTAGATGCGGCGGCGATAAACTGCGGCCGTTATCTGCGTAATAATAGGTCATGCTATACCCAGATATGTCTTGTTATAATTGTTCATACATTTTGATGACTTAGAGGATATAAATGTATATATCGTAGATATGTACGTGTGTGATCATTCACGCGTTTACATAAAAAAAATATCTTTTTATACCATAACATGCCTTGCTATAATATAAATTATAGCTCAGTCTGTTACAACCTTTATTGGCTACCGATATTTCTGGAATACAAGCTACTCATGTGACTTTGTTGCAGTAACTAAATATAAAGCCCAGAGTATATTTCTGACCAGTCTATTTCTGGTCTTATAATCGTTTTTAATTAAAAATAAATAATTGTAACTGATCTCGATTACAGCTTAAGCAATCGGAAAATAGTTATAAATTATTACAAAGTAAGATTTACGAGTTAGGATTTCCGTGTGTCTTTTGAGTGGGGTTTAAATGTTTTTCCAACGTATATTATCGGGCGTAATGCAAGTACAAGATTAATAACCAGTACTAAATGTCTCTTTTGTTTTTTTCTTTTATATACCATCGTTATGTTTCGTTTTAAAAAGTGATCATAATAACTGTTTAAGAATTGTGTCGCTCTTTAATTTGTTGATAATAATTTCTTGATAATTCTACTTGAAATACATACGTAATTTAATAACAATTTCTTGTTATAAACGAACAAAAGATTTTAAACTGTTATTTTATAACTTTTAAGATCAAATTTAGCCAACAATTGTTAGCTTAATGGCTATTGAATAATTACTTTGAAACATGTTTAAGAAAAAACACAGTAATCTTTCTAAATATCTAAGCTATCATCATTTTATATTTGGGCAACACTAACACAACAGTTCATCTGTGATACCTTAACGGGCTGTATTATTAGACAGACAGACATACTTTATTATAAGATTGGATTGTAATTTACAAAACTGACACTAATTATAAATTTGATACGATACACGACCCAAATTATTATTGTTATTATATTGACAAAAACTGTTACAAACCGACAGGCAAATTGTTCCTTTCAAAACAACATGTTCAATTTTGCTAATCCTCTACAAGTTCGATCCTGTCAGATTTTGATTGGTTTTTTGCATCTTGCGTTTTAGGATGGGCGCACACGTTCGGTTCACACAGTGCACAGGCTGCGATTTTTACTGTCTGTTAGTGGCAAAATATAGGTTTCTATCCCGGAAGATATGCTACGTTGAACCGAGAAATTGATTGTGGTCAAAATTACGTGGAAAGTCGGTTTAGTGGGTGTAAATAAGAGTTCCGTCTTCAACAATGGGGTTTTATCTGTCTACCGTTGTGATAGAAAATTGTATTTTATCGTATTTCAAGCCAAAGTTAAGTGCATAAATTGATTAAGCGGAATGATAATCGCGACTTGGCAAACGTAGCGTAGGACGGCTCCCAGCTAGATGGGGTGACGATTTACATACGTATAATAAGTGGCTGGCAGCGGTTGGATTCAAAGAGCTGAAGATCGAGTTCAGTGAGATGCTTTGGTTAGGCCTCTGTTGAACATTTTATTCCCGGAGCAGGCTGATAATGATGATGATCGTTTGATGTATAAAATTAATTTCGTACAAATGTTGCTTACGACTGACACATGCTTCTACTGAACGAAGCCGTATGTAGCCGCCCTTATAAATCTTGTATAATTCGATTCTGTCGAGGCTCATTTGTTTAGAAGATTAGATCATGTGTTGTCTACCTTTATTAATGCAGACTATGAAATATGCAGTTATAATGTTGCAGTTTTTTTTACTTGTTCAAACTTTTCGATAGCCAAATACATATACATTACTTATATATTTGAAATTATTTTGTTATACGTTTTTGATCGCTCATTTGAACTGACCACGTATCGTTGCTACGTTACACAAATCGCTGGCAGTACGCCAATACATTTGAGCCATTAGCGATTCAGTTATACTAATTTACAAGTGAACGTAAGCAGTACAAATAAATCGAAGTATTAACAACTCACTCCTCAAACGTTTCCTCATTAGCTCACAAATCTCTAAACGCTTTGACGGTTAAATATTAAACACCAATAAATTTATAGACAGCCGTTAAATATTTAGATTATGTAGCTACACTACTGGTTTCAATAGTATTCTTTATGGTAGCAGAGCAGGGCTGCACTGAGCCACAGACTAGTGAAATACGGTATGATTGTTAACAAAGCGGACTCTATATTACTGTCCATGATACTGTGTCTGCGGACTCTATGTTGTACTGTCGTTTTTGTGATATATGTTAACAGTATGGCGTAAATAATAAACAAGCTTGTTTATACGTTACGGTAGTAAAACTGAGTATGTAAGGCTTTCACCTTTGAGCTCTATCTCTTTCTATTATATGACAAATGAAAGAGACGAAACAAACAATACACGGAAAGAATCTTTTGAGTGTTTACGAGTGAGGTTAATGTTTCTGATGTTATGGAAGTAGCCGATGGGTTGCTAACGTCACGCCAGGTCCCTTACGGTGCAGGCATAGAAAATCGAGTGACAAATGTCTTGCAAATCTTTACACGCCCGATTCATTGTGTTATAAGTATCAAGGATCACATCTTCAACCCTACTGGGTTGAGTAGATATACATAGTTTGCACGCCATGAATCATTTTTGCGACCACAGCACAATCTCAAGTGTAAATATTCATAGGAAATTATGGTTTTAATATGGAAATATTCATGTTTATAGTAGCGACGTAGGCTGTTCGCAAAGCAAAGAAAATCACAAGACGTAAATAAAACAGTAAGTGACTTGGGACGTGAAAGAGTATATAAACAAATATTAATAACATTTCTTTATTCATAAACATTATTGACGAGTTGAGTGGTCGAGAGGTCCTAGGTTCGATGCCCAGGTCGTGTACTGTCGGATTATATTAATTTAGATTTTTAATAGTATTTCGATGTCTGGTTTTGTGCCTGGTGTATGACAATAAGTGGTGCTTATTCCATGAGACTTAACGTAACTAGTGAAATGTGAGAGCGTACTACACTCCTCTGCCTACCCCTTCGGGGATTACAGGCGTAATGTTACGTTATGAATAAGAATAATAAAAGGACAGTGAACAGAAACAATAACAAAATACAAGAGTTTAATAATTATTGGTACATATTCATATATTGCTCATTTGCGACTACAGTGT